>JAANSN010000328.1:0-65573 GCA_036850665.1 Dicranocentrus wangi | reverse complement strand
TTTTTTATTATTTTACTACTCCGTCACAAAAAAGTCATTAATAAGGGAAAAAATTTAGGGAGCTGTAAAAGTTGCGTTGGGTTTTGTTTTAAATAAGATATATGGTTTTTTAGAGGCGAGATTGTGTTTTAAGGCGATAATCCACAGAATTAAATAATAGTATAATCACCTCACGACTTGGACGAATCTTGCAAATCTGGGCAAAGGACGAGGTAAGCCGTAATATACGAAATGTTTTGAACATACCGAAAGAAATATAAAAAAAAGTGCAAGTAGCCGCAGAACACAATGCAAGGCGAATATTATATGGAATTTTACAATAATGCACATTTTAGGTCATGTAATAATCGTTGCAATATTGCACTTTAGTGCATTTAACGTATATTCTTTGGAACAATAATTGCTAGCCAATTTCAAAAGAGAAGTTATGGGAATTCATCTAAGGTAGAGTAGCTAGGTATAATTTACAGATTTGCTGGGTCAGTCGGTAAAACATGTAGAGCAGTAGCAACATTATTCTTTACTTAAATTTTTTACAATGCAATTTACCCCCGCCAGAAGGAAAGAATTAGAAGGACTAATTGAATACGGTTACGGTTGCACTATATGAACTCCTCCAAAGGTCAACATTTATCCAATTTCCATTAATTATTTTTTGTGCACCGCTAAACATGCATCGTATATCTCTTAAACTTTCTAATATGCGCGACAAGCTAGATTAACATTTTGTAAAGTCAAGCTCCATTACTGTCATTCCTTATGTTTACAGCATTTACAACAATGCTGTGCTGTGATCTGAAATGAGCATCCCATTATCTTGAAAACAGTGCACCCTCTTAAATCAAAATAAATTCCAATTAACACAAATCATTCCATCAGTTCCGCCACCCGAAAAGGAAGGTAGTAAAAGGAAAAACTATGCTGATCTTTCTTCTAGGTTAATGATTTGATTATGACAGGAAATGAAAGTGCACTATGTGGAGTTTTATTCTCTGGCAATTAACGTCCAATCAGAGGGGTGTGCTACTTAAATGAGTTTACCTCTCCTGCATAAACATGTCGTGTAGAGGCTTTTTAATAGAAAATCATTTTTCCTGTGTGCATAGCATAAAAACGATGGCAGATGTACCTACTACGGCATGTTTTACAAATTTACAGTGGAAATGTAGGTAATGCAGGTGGCGTTTTTTTCTCTCGCCTTTGCTTGTAGTCTAAATACAAGAAAAATTCTAGGTAGACAGGACTTTTGCAGAGAATGTGTTAAGTCAGTGTTTGAAATGATATGCAAGTATAATAATTTTTGACTGACTGTAATCATGTCGTAATAGTGCGACTATTCAGTGCAATAACAAACCGTAACGAATGATCAATGAGGAAGCAAGCCAAAAAATGGGAATTAAACACCGTTCTAAACACGTCCTTTTTCACATTCCTACTGTCCACTCTGAGAACTCGTAGCAAAAAAAGTCGTGGACGATGTTCACTAAAATGGAGTACTGCTGGGACGCATTGTGGGAGCGAGTATGAGTGCAAACGTATTTAAAAGGATTTCTTGTACTATTTATTTTAATGAAGACTCTTTACGCACGAGGCTGCACATTCAACTCATTTGCATTTCAGATTTAACACAAGCATCGAAAGGGACTAAGGATGTTCTCCAAATTTCTGTTTTACGAGGAAATAAGCACAAAACAGGAATTGGGATTTTGGATGTGGCTTGGGCTACGACGTGTCTGGTAGACAAGCAAGGCAGGTCTGGTTGAAACTGAAAGTTGCTTGCTAGAAACGATTCATAGAAACAAAGAAACTTTTGCGGCGATAATGAGCTAAACGGACAACTGCTAACTGCATCCTCGGCGCTAATCATTAAGGTTAGTAGTATTGTGTAAATGACAGGATCATGCTTCACATGTCCTTAGCATTAAAAAAGGAAGAATAATGGCTGCATCCAATCGGACAATTGAGACTATCAAAAAGTTGCAATCGCGGTAGAGAATTATATTTTTGTAGCTTTTTATTATTATTATTGAAAAAAATGAAATGGTTTCGCAAACTTGGTCAACGGAAGGATCGCTCGAACGAGTCTGTTTCGTCACATTTCGTCACTTAAATTGTCATCGTCATGAATGCATCTTCAAGGAATCTGAATCGATTTGTCAGGTGTGTAATATCTTTTCATAGTATCCCTGTTGCAATTTGGCAATTGCTCCTGTAAAGATGTCAAATGGGTACTGTGTGCGAGATACACTTTTAATACTGAGGCTAACAATAAATTTTTATCGTGACAACAATACACCATAGAACAAGCCGCATTATACCCCGTGTATATTTTTTCAACAGGCTATAGTCTATGTAAACCTGTCAAAATAAGTTTTTACTTCATTTTATGCAATTATTCTTGCTATTCTTTACGCAGCTTTGCATTACAGCATTGCACATCATCAGTCGGCCACGTACAATTGCAGATAGACATATTATTCCGAGGATGTTGCTAAAAGTAAAGGATTTATCTCTCCGATACATAACACCTCGTAAAAAACCAGACAACCGTGGTACACACAACTATTATTAGTGTTATAAGGACATCATTATAATCACCACCATCTGCATCGTCAGTGACATCAGCCCCATCACAATTACCACCGTCGTCACCACATCGTCACTGTCCCCTCTTTGAATCTGACAACAGCCGTTTCGCTACACTAGAAGACCGTAGACCATAGTAAAAAGGGAGGAGGAGTGGTGGATGGGAGGTTAGACGGGATGAAAATGAAATAAAAATTAAAAAATTAGATTCAAATTGTTACCAAAGATGAGATGAGACCAGTACACAAAAAAAAACTCCACCGCGCGTCGCGTCTTTTTTTTGTGTGTGTGCTATGTGAGCAAGGCGCATGAAGAAATGAAGACAGGGAGGTAGGTCGTAATTCAATAATTTTTATGTAATGTGTAAAATGTGCCATCCCAGGGATGGTTATTAACTGCTTTACCTACTTCTCAAAGTCGTATTCTTCTCTTTTGGTAAACAAAACTTGTGTGTGTACACAAGTCTGAGCAAATGAATGTGATTGAGCTTACTAATTCAGTCATTGAGAATTTCTGCATTTTCCCTATTATTTGAGAAACTAAGCTCCGTGTGAGATGGGACCACCTCCCCAAACTCTTTTCCACCACCAACATCGTCAAAATGGGCAAAAACGTGGTGATAGTGATGTCAAGTCAAAAAGTGTTGAAAAACTACCCCAACTGTTTTCATAGCCCTACAATAACTTTTTTTTTTCAAAAAAAAAATATATATACCTAGGTAGATAGGTGTAAAATCTACAATTTCAGTAGCAGGAGCGGTGGAGTAATAATAATGTTATATAATCCAATGATGTGATGATGATGATGATGATGATAGTGCTGGGGATGATGATGTGACTGGGAGATAATAATCATAATGATGATGTGGGTGATTATGATCAGTCCTCGGCTAGTATTAGACGCTGCGAGCTGTAGCGCAAATGCTAATTCGGTCAGTCGTTTTAGCGCGTACAAGGGGATACAGAAATGAAGGAAAAAATGCATTTTGAATTTAACCAAGGCGTACATACATTAGCCCTTCGAAGTACCCATATCTTATCTGTATTCTCCGGTTAATGTAGTAATATAGATGGTGTGGGATGCAATGCAAAGTTGGCTTTTTTCTTTGTCACGCTGCGTTGAATTTTGCTCAAGCGTTTCACTATATAAACGCTGTAAACTTTCTGTCATCCCGTCATTCCTTATTTATTCCTTTGGTCTTTCAAAACGAGAGAGCAGTGCAGTCAAAAGTGTTTGTTCCCTTATACGCCTTTCTTCTACATCATTTGTAGGAATTTCCCCGTTTCTAAACAAAATTCTCGTTTTTTGTGATTTTGGGTGCCATATACTTGAAAAATACGGAAATGTCGGTTAAAAGTGCTCAGGTAAAGTCATTTGAATATTGGTAAAGTTAAAGGTAAAGTTGTATTGTTTGCAAGTTGAAGCAGTTGTTAAGAAATATGTCCTCCTGGGATTTTCGGTTCACAGAGCGCAATCCTTCTGGGAGTGATCTACTTGGCCAGTGTTGCCTTCGCAGAGCCCCCCGCAGGTGGCTATGGTGCGCCAGCCCCTTCTGGATATTCAGGGGGCGGTGGAGGTGGAGGAGGAGGTTATAACGGTGGGGGTGGCGGTGGTGGATATCAGGTAATTTGTAGCTAATATTAAAGGAAAAAAGTAAGGTTTACATTTTTGGAAACGTAATGCAACGATATGATCTTAATGTAATGCAGCAGGAGAATTACCCTCCAAGACCATACCAATTTAACTATGCTGTAGCCGACCACTACTCTGGAGCCAACTTCCGTCAACAGGAAAACAGCGATGGAAACAAAGTCAATGGAGAGTACACTGTCCTCTTGCCTGATGGGTGAGGTTTACGTAGCAATTTTGCCCGTGAAATATGTTATGGTCTAGTTAGTTTCTTATTTGTTCGAATGCTGATTATTAATTGAATGTATATGTATAGCCGTACCCAAATCGTGAGATACAATGCTGACTGGAAGAATGGTTTCAATGCTGAGGTTACCTATCAGGTAAATTGGAGCGATTCCATCTCTCTAGTTTAGTTTAAATCTCATTTACATCCGAACCCACCTTATTATACTATTAAAATTCATTCCGCAGGGTGAGGCAAGATACCCCGAACCACCAAAGGGAGGTTATGGAGGTGGTGGCCCAGGACCAGGATACGGAGGTCCAGGAGGCCCAGGCCCAGGATACGGAGGTCCAGCTGGCCCAGCTCCCATTCCAGCCCAATCTTACGGCACTGGACCAAGCGGTGGCCAAGGAGGATATGCTGGCTAAGCAGAAATGCATCAACGACAGAGTAAACCTCTTCCTCATTGTATAATCTTCCTTGAGACTGGAGCTAAAACAATTTCATTTCCTGCTAACACATCTTCCTCACGTTTCAAGATATTCAAGAGCTGTATACCACTTCAAACTTTACTTCTCAACTTTGCCCTTCATAAAAGGAACTTTTGGGGCTTGATTAATTCAATATATTGACTGAATTTTGAATAACGTCGTGTCACATAGTTAGTCATGCTTTTTTCTTTTTTATACCTACCAATTATTTACGTAATTTCTTCACCCGAAACTTTTAGCTGTGCGTATTATACATCAATACGCTGCCAATGTAAAATAAAAGGTTTTTGTTCTATTACCACCGATTTGATTATTCTACTATATAAACTGGGAAATTAGTAGTATAACAGAGACATGCGCCGACCATTGCGCGTCGTAACAGTATTTTCCATACAATCTACCTCAAATATCCATCTCACTCAACTCATTCCACTTGGAACCTATCATGGCGTAATCAAAACCAAATAAGGATTTCAACGAATGTGTTATTTTTTACGATACAGAAGTTTCACGGCGTATGTGCTAACTCTTCAAGACACCCAGCTAGCAACCCGAATATACATCATTCTTAATTCTAAATTGATCATGCATGCGTAAATACTTTGCATGTGCATACATTACATATACGTACAAATTGTTAGCAACAAAATATACTGATACTCCATTGGACATAATTTAAATGAAGCAGCTACTCAAATACAAAGTGTAATGTCTTTGAGTAATCGGTAATCCAAGAGCACTGATAATTGCTTCCTATGTCTGTCGAGTAAGTTTCCAGCCTTTTTGCTCAATATAATGAGAATAATACACAAATTGCGGAGTGCCCTTATCCTAATGGATCTACCTCGTCAAGTGGAGTAGGTAGTTCAATTGTTTTTCCATTATTCCGAATGTCTGAAGTGAAGACTGTGAGATTACGTGTGTGCGTTGTAAAAAACCGTTCGATTGTGTAACTGGTGATAGCTGACAACTATTCGTTATCAGGTAACCAGTTTTGTGGTAGGTGTACTATATAAACAAACTCATGCAAAAGAAAAATGAATATCGACATTAATAGCCTGTTTTAATTGGAAGATACGGTAGAAGTATTGAGTAGGAGGCTGTCGGTTCCTTTATGCATCATGTACTATACTTACATTGGCAGAGGCGAGTAGTTAGCAGATTGATACCACTTGAATATTTCCTGATAAAAGCTAAAGCGACCAAGGTTTTAGTCTGCTCAATCAAACAGCTTCCCAGTGTCTATTTATGTTTTAAACTGTGTGCATGACCAGACTTGCTCTTGGCAATTGTCTAAACTGTTTTTTCGAGTCTTAGGTTTGTCAAATCGGTCATCTTAAGTCATCATGACGAATTCCATTACTTTTCCCAACGGGTATAAAATGCCACTAGTTGGTTTGGGTACGTTACGTTTTGTAGTGGATTATTGATTTTGCATATTTGTATTCCATAATCTCTTGAATTCGGAAAATATTGTTTATATACCTGTGCAGGCACTTTTCAAGCTGCTAATGAAAGCGAGTTAGCAACAGCTCTGGATGCTGCCCTTGAAGCTGGCTACAGGCACATTGACACAGCTTACATGTACAGCAATGAGCACATCATTGGGAAAGTTTTGAAGCAATGGCTGGATTCAGGGAAGATACGCCGCGAGGAGCTTTTTATAGTTACAAAGGTAACTTTTCAGTGTGATCATATTAATTAATTGAGTGCGTCCCTGAAATTCAGTGTGAAAAATTTGTGTAGCTCCCAGGAATTGGAATGACGCCAGATAAGGTTGCCCACTTTATTAAAAAGCAATTGGCTAGCCTCAACCTGACTTACATTGATCTATACCTGATCCACACCCCAATAGGGCTTCAATACGTAGACGACGCCTCTTTGTATCCCATGAAAGACGGTAGAATTCTTTATGACTTCAAAACAGATTTAGAAGGGATTTGGAAGGCGCTGGAGGTTGAAGTGGATGCCGGGAGGGTGAAGTCCTTGGGGGTTTCAAATTTTAACGAAGGACAGCTTCAGCGTATTGTCAGTATGGCAAGGTATAAACCTATGAACCTTCAGGTTGAGGTGCATGCTTATTTCCAACAAAAGGCGTTACGGGAAGCGTCAAAAAGGTTGGGGATTAGTGTGTGTGCTTACGCTCCACTCGGAAGTCCTGGAAGGAAAGGACTGTATCAAGCCAGAGGAATGTGAGTTGTCCTCAATAAGAAATTTTCATATTACATACTATACTTCCTACTGGTTTTACGCACTGTAATATTTTTACAGGAATTTTGAATCAAATGGAATTCTTGAAGATCCAATTGTTGCAAAAATTGCCAAAAGTCATAACAAAACCCCTGGACAAATTTTGTTGAAATTTTTAACACAACAAGGGGTAGTTGTATTGAGGTGCATGCTTATTTTCAACAAAAGGCGTTACGGGAAGCGTCAAAAAGGTTGGGGATTAGTGTGTGTGCTTACGCTCCACTCGGAAGTCCTGGAAGGAAAGGACTGTATCAAGCCAGAGGAATGTGAGTTGTCCTGAATAAGAAAGTTTCATATTACATACTATACTTCCTACTGGTTTTACGCACTTAAATAATTTTACAGGAATTTTGAATCAAATGGAATTCTTGAAGATCCAACTGTTGCAAAAATTGCCAAAAGTCATAACAAAACCCCTGGACAAATTTTGTTGAAATTTTTAACACAACAAGGGGTAGTTGTAATACCAAAAAGTGTTACGCCAGCCAGAATTTGCCAAAACATTCAGGTAATCCAAATCGATTTACAAATATAGATTTAAACTCGCCTGTAATTATAACATCTTTAATTATTTTATCTATAGGTGTTCGATTTTGAGCTTTCTGCTGAAGAAATGAAAGATTTGGAAAAGCTAGATCAAGGTTCTGAAGGCAGGACCTTCACAATGAAAGTATACCCTGGGTACGTAACGTTAATATGATACCTAAAATCATTAACTTATTCCTCTGCCTCAGAAGATTATGTGTTGGATTGTAGGTGTGAAAACCACCCGGAATGTCCTTGGTAGGAAAATTCAACCATGGCCATGTCATTAACTATCGTGGAGTTATTGAGACAAAACTTATTAATTAATTGTAAACATAAACGCACATCAAGATTATGTGTAGGCATACTCTTTATGATTCGCGTTGAGTATGCATAAATACGTAAAAAAATACTCGTGTCATTTTCAACCCGCCATCATCACTCCATTAACTTCAAGTGGCAAAGTTCGTCGTGTATGATGTATGAAGTGATTGAAAAGCAAAAATGTCAAAAGTTCTAAAAACGATAAATACCAACACAAGTTACATTTAGTTCCAATACTTCAATCGCAAAACATAAATCACTGCTTGAAACTTACTTATTGTTAAATCTGCCACGACGTCATTTGGCTTGTTGAAAACTTTCACACAACTGCTATGCCATTCTCATTTCCACTTTCATTGGACAAACTTGAACTTCAGATCTATACATACCAAAGCAAATATTAGAATGCATTAACATGACCAAAATCGATACCCGTACATTCGTGTAACTAAAATAAGTAAAAATGAAGGCTTTCAGCGGAGCGGTTAAATTATGTAAACATTCAAGTGCAAATGTAAATGTTTGGAGCTAAGAGCTAATTAGTAATGGATGATTTGGATAATTACGAAAAGATATTTCCACGAAGAATCTACGAGTATATCAATATACATTTACCGTAGAAATCGTAGTGCGAGGGATCATGATATTGCTGAATGATGATACACATTGAATCTTTGACATTTCACTGGTATAGTTTTCTTTTATTGATTGATGTATAAAGAAACGTATCTATATATAAGTACCTGTAAAATTTAGCATTTTCAGGCATATTTTATATTGAGCAAATAATTTTTCATAAACATAATTACTATATTATTAGGTTTTATAAATTTTGCTCTCGATATCGGTATAGAGTAATAGATTCATGACTGCAATAGAATGGTTCCTCATTCTTAGTAAATGAAAATGACGTGATTAGCTTTAAACTTGACCTAGCGAAAACCCTTTTTACTGCTTCTGCTTCAATGGAATTTTCACAAATCCCTGCTTTAAACTTGAGACCTTTTTATTTTGAAACCGTCTGTACGTAGTACATCAATGTCATCGCTGACATAAGTTTAATCTCGGCAAAAGAATAATGCTAAATGTTTCAGCCACACAGATGTCAACTTTGCTTTTTTTATCCGTGATACCAGTGGCAAACCTGCTAAGAAGATACAAAAGTGTCAATATAATATATGCATGCAGTTGAGAATTAATGTAATAATTGTTTAGATGATGGACAGATTAGAACTTGCAACTCACAAATGTAGTTTATATATACTCGATAACTTGATGACAGAACAAAGGGAGTGCAGCAAAGCCTCCGACGCTACTGTAAAATTGCAACCTTTCTGTTCTCCGATGATTCCTTCCTTGCGATGGAATCATCTCAGCAGGACTCCGTGCATAATATATCCTTGAGATGTCATCACTTCTGGTAGCACTCTACTAAACTTATCAACGCCATCATCATCATTTTAAAATGCCTTTTGCAGAAATTTTAACAAACGAATTAGCGTGTCCACACTTTCCTCTCTAAACTATGTAGGTACTTAAGCATAACAGAAAAACTGTCTTGTAAAAAATTATCGTCAACGTTTGACTTTTGAGATATTTGACATATCACGCACCACATCTAAATAAATAACGTTCTTATGTTGTTGGATTGCGT
The DNA here is from genome assembly GCA_036850665.1 of Dicranocentrus wangi. Taxonomy (NCBI): domain Eukaryota; kingdom Metazoa; phylum Arthropoda; class Collembola; order Entomobryomorpha; family Entomobryidae; genus Dicranocentrus; species Dicranocentrus wangi. The sequence continues at coordinate 55,888 of JAANSN010000328.1, read as the reverse complement.
TTTATCCGAGGTGCATTGAAAAACAAAACTACGAAACGACTTTATAGGTTTATTCTAATGTGTATATTCTAACTAATGATACAATTCTTAAAAGATGAGGAAAATGTAATATAATTCATGTGGGTACATGTGATGCACGATGTGATCAAATTGTCGTTTAAAATGATAATTATAGTATAAATCGTTCGGATATTTAATTAAAATGGCAACCTATTACATTTTACCTCCACGCAGTTACAACACAACAACCAAACAGTCTTGTTGAAAAGTTGAATGTTTAGCATATCCTCACCTCACTCCTCAGAAGAAGAGTCTGTCAACCATGAGAACTCAAAACGCCCTTGCAATGGTCGCTTCATGATGAGTTACCAGTGATCAATGAGTCATTTTATATTGAAAGAGAGCACCATTCATAAACATAATTTAAATGCTTTCTTGTATGAAATGGATACTGATGATGATCTAACGCTCATGCTCCGTTGTTGGGGACTAGTGGCACACGAAAATATCATATTTTTCTACAAAACCTTTTACAACCATTTTTATTCAGCTTTGCTTGTTTTGACAGTCTATGGTTTTGTGACTTGCTTGTTGACGTAAAATGAACGGTGGTGTAGTCATTAGTTCATGAAATTTCATCTTTCCAAATTGTTTATTTTATGTGTGAGGTGGACCAACTGACCTGCCTACTTTTATTTTTTTGACCATGGTACACTAACAAAACAAAGCATTTTGTGTTCCATTCCCAGTAAAATCTTGTAATGACAAATTCAAAAGCTATAAGACAGCTTAATTTCTTGGTTGAACAGACTCTCTATTACAGTTTTGTGAACCTTGTTTGGCACATTTCAATTTCATAATTTAAAGTCTGTTTACATTGGCATTCTTGTCATCCACAACGAGACGTTCAGAGTGCATCCCTGTGCCATTGTCATGTCATCTTATTATATCACTGTATTACATTATCTACAAAAAAGGAAGAATCCAATCATTCTATGATCCCGCGTCAGTGGTCCAATACTAAACAAATGAATGACGAGAAGGCAGGCATACCGCTTATAAATTGATCCACACACACAGAGATTCACATCAACTTACTTATTGACTTTTTTTTTATCAATTAAGTTCTGCAAGAGGATTCGCAGATTTCCAAAAGTGACCGTTTTCATCTGCCAGTGAACCACACAATAAATATTGTGCAATGTCGGTGATTTGATGGATGATGGGAAGACTGTAGCACACTTTTCCCTTGCCTTGACTTTGCTTCCTTATACGGAAGGACGTTGCAAAAAAGCTGAGCTGCACTTTGTCGTGTGCGATTTTAAGTGTGATCAAGGCAAAGTCTAAACTGTGAAATTCATTGAAAGGAAGATGAGCTGGCAATGAGCTGAGAAAATATTAGAGTGACAATGATTTTTTTTAGGTTTATAATAAAAGTGTCGGTACAACCACAGAGCATAAATATATGATGCAAGTTTTTGTGGATAATAATGGGACGGGATGTTGTCAGCAACTTTTTTGTTGAGAATATCCTATTGCGTTTTACAGCAGTGCGTCAGTCTTCATTGAAGATCATTTTGTTTTATGAAATTATACCATGTCATCGTACTCGTAGTGATATCTCATGGATGAGAAGCTGTAATAAGTAGATCAGTGAGGATGAGACTACTCGAGAGTTTCATGGTCAGAATTACCACCCATCTCTTAAAAGTACGAATCATCATCATAAAAGTTGAAGAGCGATAGTATAACAGTAATTAGCAGTAATTTAGAAGGGAACGTGTTTAAGCGTTGTCGTAATCACATTGGCATAAACATGTTTGTTTTATTTGCTGAAGATGAATGAACATTATGAATGATGACTGTAAGGTGAAATTGGGGAATCTTCACTACTGCCCACCCACACCTTTTTCAATCGTGTTGATTAATAGTTTCTTTTTTTTATGAGGAATTAGTGTTTCTTTCATACTCAAGTTATTGCAACGTCTCGCGTTTTTGGACGTTTTCAGTCGTAAAAACAAAATGGATATGAAAACGGGTTTCACGAAGGACTGTTATTCGTATGGGAGTCATGTCACGTCATCTGTAAGTTGGTTGGATGCCTTCATGCATAAATGTGTGAGGGTCAACTCACAATTTGTGGGTTTTTGGAAATACCAATTTAAAGGAATTGGCACATTTTTAAAATCTGTTAGACAATTGACTTGACCAATAACGTTCACAATACGACCGTACGATAGTTAATATAATGGCAGTATTTCAAAATTAAGGAAGATTTTTGATATTTTCAACTAAATGCCACTAAAAAGTAAGCGCCAATGCTTTATTTTGTAATACCTGGAGGAAACTGGAAGAAATTGTGCCACATTTGTTGGTTCCCATTGGTATATTTGCTTGCACACAATTTGGAGTGTTTCGAAATGTATGCCAATAGATAGGATTGATAACTTATCCTGAATATTTGCAAATCCAGCATTACGGAGATTATATTTTGATAGCGTTCTTATTTTTATACCTGTCTATTTAAATCTCAAAATGCGACTAAAATCTCCAACTCGGAGTACTCTATTCTGTCAAAGTACAAACTACACGGTCAGAGCTAACATGGATTGGGGATCAGAGCTGGAAGATTGTTTGCATTCCCCCGAATTTTTTCAAAAGGATTTGTCTTTTAGTCAGAGTCCTCCCACATCCATTGCCAAGCATGTTCTTTTGTTGACCTTATGTTTTCTGATTCTATACGTCTTATCGAGCAACCTATTTAAATTACTTAATAAAACCGTAAAACTTCCAAGTGGACAATTTCCTGGACCAAAACCGCTTTGGCTCATTGGAAATTCACACCAATTGTGGTCATCAAAAGGTAATAAGAGGAGAGGAAAAGCTGGATATCTCATTTAATTGCATTGCTGAATTAAGAGCAACTTGCCAAATGACACATGTAGAAACAAAATAATACCGGTACATGTATACCATTACTGTAGACAGACTGGAAACTATAACATCATGGTGCTTAAAGTACGGGCCGTACTTTATGTTCCAACTGGCGACGGAAAAAGTTGTCGTTTTAAATTCACCTGATTATATCCAGGTAAACGTATTTTCATTACCGTTTTTCCTAACGTCGTTTTATCCTTAGCATATCCAGTTACGTACTTAATCTAATCCCACTTGGCTTTTCCAGAAAATTTGGTCATCGTCGGACAACGCTTATTTACAAAAGTCGCTGACTTACCAACGGGCTCTTTCTGCATTCTTTATGGACGGATTGCTTATGCAAAAAGGTCCTGGTTACTTTGCACAATATATTTTTAGGATCCAATTTTAATCTTTTCATTTCCATCTGCATGGAATTTAGCCGACAAATGGAAGATTCGGAGGAAGGTGCTGTCTAAGGCATTTACATTCCAGTCATTCGTCGGTTACATGCACATCTACAACAAGGAAAGTCGTCTATTGGTCCAACAGCTTACAGACCTGTACTCCACAAAAAACGGAAACAACCAAACAAATTTTGAGGAAGATGGTAGTAGTATAGGGAAACCTATTAACCACTTACTGTGGAACGCTGCCCTTCGAATAATTTGCGGTAAGTGAAGGAGCTCATAAACCACTGCACATCCAAGTATCATATTGCGTCAAATTTGGGAGTGCAACTGATATTTTCACTCCTGTAGAAACCACGATGGGGCTGAATATAATGGACCAAGAAGGTGGATCCGAGTATTTGGAGCTAACTGAAACACTGGAGAAGTCAGTAATTAACAATTTGGCATTTAATGAGCGGCGATTCTAATAACAATCTATCACTATTGTGCATAGATGCAAAAATGCCACCATGGTAAGACTTCTCCGGCCGTGGCTATGGCTTGACTGGATTTGGTACTTTCATCCAGAGTACAAAATTCTAAACAAGGGTATTAATGATTTTGAAAAGTTTACAAGGAGGGGGTTAGAAATCCATAAGAAAGCAAAACCAAAGGAACATTTAACTCCTACTTTTGACGAATTTACAGGTGCACTCTTTATGTATCTCTAAAACTTTTATAATTTATCTGAATAAATTACTAAAATACTATTTAGTGGTGTGGTTGACGTTGTTGTACATGTGTAGGAAAGAAAAGGTTTCGTTCGATGATGGAGGAAATGATAAGCAGTGACTTAAAATTCTAAACAAGGGTATTAATGATTTTGAAAAGTTTACAAGGAGGGGGTTAGAAATCCATAAGAAAGCAAAACCAAAGGAACATTTAACTCCTACTTATGACGAATTTACAGGTGCACTCTTTATCTCGAAATTTTTTATAATTTATCTGAATAAATTACCAAAAATTTAGTGATGTGGTTGACGATGTTGTACATAAGTAGGAAAGAAAAGGTTTCGTTCTATGATGGAGGAAATGATAAGCGGTGACTTTGATGACAACGCAATAATTGAAGAACTTAAGGTCATGATTTCTGCGGTAAGTCACGCACATTAGTGTAATGTTTATTTTCCCTCCAGCTATTCAACTTTTATTTATGAATCAGGGATATGAATCGTCCGCTACGTCCATTCAATTTCTCTTGTTCCTCCTGGCACTTAATCCACGTCATCAGGTAATTTGAGATAATTTAAATCCATACATCTTTCCGACTTTAATCAACTCTGTCATTAGGAATTATGCCGAGAAGAGGTGGATAAAATATTTGAGGACGAATCACTTTGCCCAGATGGGAACTTTACTTACGAGTCCCTGTCAAATTTGAAGTATTTGGAACGTTGCATTTACGAAACGCTGCGACTTTACCCCGTTGCATTTTTCTATATGAGAACGTTGGATGCACCAATACAATTAGGTATTAGACGTCTTCATTATTACGCTTGAATAGTGCCTTTAAATGGAAATATCTATGACATTCATACGCGTTGTCTTTTAGATGCGGAGCTATGTCTTCCCAAAAATACCACCGTGGCAGTAATCCCAGCTGGAATTCATCGTAACCCGAAATACTATCCCGACCCATATACTTTCAACCCGGACCGATTTCTTCCTGAAAACTGCAAAGATCGAAGTTTGTATGCATTCATGGCATTCTCAGCAGGGCCGAGAAATTGTATTGGCAACAAATTTGCCATGCTCGAGATGAAAGTAACAGCGGCTCGAATTATTCGTCATTTTGATATTCAAACTAGCGACAAACTTCACGATGTTCCTATCCTACCAGACGTTTTGATAGGGCCTGAGCGAGGCTACAATTTTGTTCTAAGTTGCCGACAGCATTTACGTACTCAACAATAATTTCTTACAATAGTAACTGGGGCAAGCTGAGATCGCTCTTAGGGTAAATAATTTTATTATAAGCATATCGTCATGATTAAATTGGATTTGATTATTCAGAATTATCTGTAATTTTGAGGGATATGTCTGGTAGCTGTCTACAAAATCTTCCTTTTCCTTGACATTTTATTTGAAGATACGAGAAATAGTCAAAATAATAAGGTTTTGTCATCGTCTTGCCTTGATAATACTCTAGAAATGTGTGCTAGAGCCGATAATAATCAATCAGTACGACCATCTTCATCTTCCATTCCATACACCTCTGAAAATACTTCAAACAACATGACTGACTGACTACTTACTTGCAAACTTCCGCATAGATGAAACTTGTCTTACAAACAGCTCATATTGTTTACTTCTGCCAACAATCTGATACAAAGATAGCGTGTGAGATATGTCATCGGCTAATGAGCCATTTGTGCCATTCCGTCGCTAAAATTATTGCCAAGGTCCTCGTAATTTCTCGTAAATTAGCTCTAATTTAACAAACAATCAAAAGGAACAATGGGCAGGCGTCGTGTGTCGGCGGCTAACTCTAAGTTTCTTCCTAGACTTGTGTGATACGAGAACTACATATTATCCAAATAAACAAACTGTGGCAAACAGCCAAATCCCTATATATTGTGATCAAAAACCTGAATGTCACATAGACTCTCATCATGCAGATTTGGAAGGTATGACGTGGCAAAAATGGCACACCATTGTGAAGATGACACATGCACAGCTTTTATACACATCCTGTGAGCTTCTGTTTTAAGAAAAAAATCTGGTTTTTGGCTAGCCTCTTATTAAAAGTGACAAGCAAATTGATAATCCTGTCACAAAATGTCTTCCCTTCGTCCTCATGGATGAACAGTAAACTTGTGGATCAACCAAATTGATTTTACAGTAGTGCCCGGGAGCACTTTAAAAAATACACAATAAATATATGACATGTTTACGACGACAAATTTCAGATTAAATTGGACTTTAAGTGATGTCAAGCTGCAACATCGAGCTCAATTATCTATTCATAGAGTTGTTTTGCTGTTTTGTGTACTCCACAATCTGTGAGAACAAACATGATATTCCTTGTCAGATCTGGTGAAGTCCACTGCCACTACAATGTCTATACGATGGAATCGACTCGCTTGCAATTTTTTTGTTGCATAATGTCCCCTGCTCGTTCACACGTATTTGAGAAAGAGTGCAAGTGAGCATGCTAACATGCTTTAGTTGCATAACACACCTGTGATTACCCGTTTTCTCGCTTCGGCCCCATCATCACACTTGTCGAACGAAAGCATACATCCCAGAGACAAAATTGGGTTTGAAATAAGCCAAGTTCATTGAGTTGCGATTGAATGGCTTTGAAATGGAAAAGTGAATAAGCAGAAAAAATCAGTGTAATTTTGTTTCAGCAATTTTTTACTACACAAAAAAAATTTGCACATTTGCACTCTCACATGCGTGGCAGTGAGCGAGCACACGTGAAATGAAGATCCTTGTGGCAGTCTTGCCTCACAGCGACCCGCAGTAGCAGAAATTATATGCACACTGGCTAATAATGAGCTCTCTCTGTCTTAATGAATACCTGTTGAATACGACGAACGAGGGATGATGTGGATGCTCTAAAATGGTTCGCAATTACCAATGGAAGTGGTACACAATATGTAATTTTCATTGCCGAGCTACAATAAAAATTGATGACTTTCAATGTGACTATTTCGAACAAGTCATCACGAGAATAGACCATTTAATTAAAACTTAGCCTGGCTAGTTTTTTCGCTCTCGCTCGCGTTCGTAAGTTAAGTGGAAAAAATTAAATGAAATGACATATGCGAAGATTCCCCTATTTTTCCAATGAAATACAATTTTGCAAATTTGATGCACTGCTTTACTTACAAGATTCTGTTGTTGCAAGAAACGAGATAATGGATATGACCTTATAAATCCAAAGGGAATCACTTCCCTAAGAAAATCCATTTTTCTTCTCGCTACCCCATATTGTTGACAAATCGTCGACAGTCCATTCCATTCACTTTTTTTTATTGTCTGGTGCGCTTTCAAATGAAAAAGTTGATTTTTCCCAATTCATTTACAAATTTACTAGGTCATTCTCCGAGGCATCGATCCACACATATTACAAGACATTGATACAAATTTGCTCAGAGGTGTTTTCTTGTGAGATGGGGGGAGATATATAAAAATCTCCATTATTACTTTTCTTTCACGCGTGTTGTTGCAAAAGAGGAGGTATCTGAAAAAATGTAAATTTGCGGCCTTCAAATTGCTAAAAATCAAACAAATACCGTGCAAACCGTACTCACAGAAGAATAACATATAGGCATTATTTTTTGTGTTGCATAACCATGAAAATGAAAGAATGACTGAGGGAGAGAGAAGAAGCGTAGGAAAACGTCTCAAAGTCGTCACTGAGAGGGAGCCTACTGCTGAGCCGTGACAGCATGGTGACATGACCGTGTGGATTTTTTCAATTGATCAAGCCAACACATATAGTTATTTTAGCTATTAGGCACACTCTATATAATAAATGCGTCATGTCCATCTTAATCGGATCGACAGCTAGAAAAAGAAAAAATATATAGTGTCCAACGTACATCTTCACTTTGGCCGCTACCCATTTGTCAATCAGAAGGAGTGCGCTAAAAGACACCATTTTCGTGCCGAGGTGGATGCAGAATTTGACGTGAGTGTAACACTAACTCAAGCGTCAAGTCAAGGTGGCCTGTGGCAAACGACGCACGTTGACGCTCTGAAATGCATGATGATGGTCAATAAAAAATGGAGTGATTGTCTGTCCACCGACCGACCGACCTATATGCATGTACATAAATACTAATATATATATTGTACATAATTACTAAATGAAAGCATATTTCATTACGCGCGGTACACAGACAAGATGTATGATAAGTAAAAAAGTAAAGTAAATCGCCCATCAGCCTAGGTGATCTGTGATGAATGGTCATGAATTACGATTGAATTCCTAGAGATTCCTATTCCAACGGCAAGTTACAAATGATGACAGTGATGAGACAGCAAATGCATTCAGCCTAATGAACATGTTTGACTTTTTTATTATATTCAATTTAGCGATTTGCCTGAACGCTTTCTTTCTCTCTCTCTCTCTTTGATGGGTGATCGGCTCAAGTTGTGAGATCTTTTAAGGGTAACTTACGTGAAACAAACGTGTACATTGGATTTTGAAAGAGGATGATGATCAAAGGGTACAGACAGAAAAGGGGCATGAGAGCCGAGGTCAGTTTGCACTTTGCCTTATTTTTCCTTGTTGCTGTCTCCCTCGATGCACTAGTTATTACCAATTGTTTGCTGTCTGTATGAGAGAGGTTATTTGTGGAATGGACTAAATTCTCAATTAGATGATGCACTTTGTGGTAATTAGTGGAAACGAGGTGCTTGTCAAAGGGATGCTCCGCTCTGAACTTAACAAGATGGAGAGTGACACGTGAAGGGGATGTATTTTTTATGTGATGTCGTGTACAGTCAAAACGTTATTCATCTTTGTTGCTCACCTTTTTTACAGCTATTTTGCATCTGAAGGACGAGGACACTTGGTAAAACCACGAAAAATCTTTGCCATTGTGTTAGAACCTGTTAAAACGTTTTTGGCGATTAAAGAATGGTGTGTGTGAATTGGGTTTTTTGCGTAACACGATCAAGACTGGGTTAAGTGATTAATTTGGATGACATGCGTAAGATAATTTTGGTAGAAAAGTTGCGTAGTTAGGTAAGTATTGCGTGCACTTGGCCTGGCTCATTTTTCGGATTAGGGAAATTGCCACTCTGCATGTTGCAAACTATTTTCTACGCTACCGTGTGTAACGGACTTAAAACACACGGTGCTGGGATGAGTACAAACGTGACTTATTTGACACTGGCGATACGCAAAATGTCTATTACTTGTCGTATCAAACTGTGCAGTCAATAAACAATTGTTACCACACTGCAAAAAAAAACTTCCGCCTGTCTCCATTCCCATTTTTAAAACAAATGAAATATGAAAAAGAAACAAAATTGAGATTTACATTCAAATTCGCAATTGGGTATTCATATTCGCGTCACAAAGTCCTTTTTTAATTTCTAATTAAATTACTATTATATTTTGACAATAATTAAACCATGGGATGACACTTTTTTTTTGAAGTTTTAGTAGTCTTCTTGAGCAATACGTGCACATCATGTATTACACGGTGCNTCAATTTCTAATTAAATTACTATTATATTTTGACAATAATTAAACCATGGGATGACACTTTTTTTTGAAGTTTTAGTAGTCTTCTTGAGCAATACGTGCACATCATGTATTACACGGTGCATGCACGATATAGATATCGCATTCATTTGGGATTACAAAGAATAAAAGAGTAGAAAAAAATTTGAAATCGTTAAAACTCACATTGTTAATACATATGAGTAAAGGGAGATGCTTGCTGCCTTTTATTTTTATCTTTATTCACCATTGTATTTATCTTTACTACAGAGTTACACCTGTCCCACTTTAATTACTGCATACCTCAACTTCAATTTACCTCAGAACGAGAGAAACAGATATTATGCACGTAATGTGTTGGATTTTACAAGCTAAAAACAAAACGTTGTGTCTGTAATTCTGTATTAAGTATAATATTATAATTGCATGCCATCATTTCTTCATATGCCATCCAAAAAGATCCGTATCATGAAGATTAATATGTGACACTGTACTCCCTTTGAAAACCACAAATATCACCACAAAAATTTGAGGATGTAGTTTGGACTTGTTAAAACGTCGTATTATGCAACTAAAATTGCAATATTTATTGCTCTCTCACTCGTACTTTTGCCAAAGGGCAAAGGATCAGTTTAGGAAATGCAAGAAGATGAAGAAAGAAATATAAGTTATTATGATTATGGAATGAAAGTGGATTATGGACGTTTTATGCTTAGTTTATTGTCCTTGCTCCCAGCAATTATACCTTTTGTTTTGGTTCATGGCTGACAATATGACAGTACAAAGTTACACGATGTACCAATAAGGAGGGGGATTTAGTTTTGCTTCCTCGTTTGACATTGCATTGACAGATAGTTTTGAAATTGAAGGATTTATCTAGAGGAGTAGAGGAGACTATACGACATTTTGACCTGTGTCGAGTTAGCATGGAACGCGATTTTTCACTTGAGCTATTAGCCAGTAGCAAACATATACATAGCTGAAGCTAAAATCATGGTTTCTGAATTTACACTTTAGTTTTGGTGTAAAATACATTTTATATAATTGTAAATGCCTATATAATTGCAGTCCATTAAGACTCACACAATGTAATCTTACGGTATTACAATTATCACTAAAAGCAAGTGGCAATGTGTGTAGTGTGCATGGAGCCACAAGCGGTCATTCATTTTTTACAAGTATTGCCTAAAACTAATCCACCACCGAATTATTATTATTGTCCAATAGTATCACATTTCAAAACTGTTAATTTCATCTGTTAATAAGCCCACCAGCGGTATGACAAGTCGACACTGAAATGTGAGAAACAACGCATACGCATACACTACGTCTTGTCTTAATAATTGCAGATTGCAATGGGATTATGCAATACTACACAAAAATCTGGGCTACTTCTCCCATTTACTTTTATCGTGTGCCTGATGAACTATAAAAAGTGCATCAAGTCACTTCTCCAAAAAAAAAAGTGTATTACCTCAAGTCCCAAATTAATCGTAAACAAACATGCTTGGTCCTTTGGATCGTTAATCTGTTGGTCAACAAGGGGATTTATGCAATCCCCCAGCCGTGTTTACAAAACAACTAAATCCCACAAAAAGTGTGCGGATATGATCACAGTGTGGAGCATGAAGAACTCGCAGCTTCACTGTACGACATACCGAGATCTTCAAAAAAATGAAAAATAGATAGAATCGTGACTTCTTGTCTGTCCTCCACTTCACTCTTTTGATATACACGGAACTGATAGAGCATTTCTGTATTTTGTATGAAACACAGGTTTTTACTCTTTTTCTTGTCGTGACGGACGTAATCCACATTTACGGTAAATCAATTATGTGTCTTATCTTACGCAGTGAAGCAACGATGAACGATAAGCGCAAAATGTAATTCATGCATACCTAAAAAAGAACTTTTGTCGGAAATTCAAATCCAAAGTTAATGATGTTACCGCACAAAGGTAAGTTACCTGCTAAATGTAAAGCTGTTTACATGCACTTGCACTAAGTCTCTTTTTATTTCACGAGCAATAAAAGTAGTTGCAATGAGTTCGCATCGCATGGCAGACGATTAGGATCTTGATTGAACTGTGCAATGCAATCAGGATGACACAGATCATGTGAATCTTTTTTCCATTTGGTTTTGTAATCTTGAACTTTAAACCTTTCTTCTGTTTAAAATCTGCCATTGACAGGAGAAGGAGGTTGCGTTGAATTTGAAAAGGAATTAATTTGTCAGTGGTGGTGGTGGACAGAATCTAAATGTAAATAGCAAACAGCGAGGCTACTGTGGCCATGCAAAGCGGAATATGAATAGAAGATATGAAGAAAGCAGTAAGATTATTATTAGCACATTTTTCATACAGCACATTTGACGCTTGCCAACCTCGTTTCGTATTTTTCACCAACTGCATTGGACTGTGAGAGGCTTATTCTAAAACATGCACTTATTACTTTGGGAGTTCGGGATACCTAACAGTTGCAATATTTCAGAGCATTTTAAGTTCGATTTAAAACAAAGTGGTACGGTGGTCTAATGGTCTAGCAGTTGCAATATTTCAGAGCATTTTAAGTTCGATTTAAAACAAAGTGGTACGGTGGTCTAATGGTATGGCACTCGTCCAGGGATACGGGATAGCTTATTTCTGTGTAATCACGAAGTAGCCCTGTACAAAATAAACCGGCGCCGGTGCAGTGGCAGAATCTGTCCTGAATGCGAGAGTCCCAGGTTCGACTCCTGGTCGTGTCGCAAATCTTTTTGAATTCCTCCTGCTTTACTTTACAAATGATAAAGACTATAAGATTAGCTTCTTAATTTTTGTGAAATGCGATAAAAAAAGTCAAGATGACGATAACTTTTCACCCTGCTATCTTGTCACTGCTGATGGAGACGCGCTGTCATATTATACCAGACGGCTTATGCATGCGACCTTTCATTTTTACATAAATCCAACGCATATTTATGCAGCCACTGGTGATATAAAGTGAATGTGTGAAGATCGTCGGAGATTGTGTCCTGATTAGTAATTTTTACCAGGAAATACATTCATGATACCAGCGAACACAAAAAGAGTAAAATGGCTCAACTCAGCATGTATTACATTATGCATATGGGTTGGAGTTTGGAGTGCTTGAAAATTCGGCTAATTAATTGAACACCTGTTCACATGACACAACGCCACAACTGTACCATTCTAACGTAACATATTATTCCATTCACGGACTAAGGAATCTAGTCTGAATGGGAATGTCTAACAATTCAATCAGACAAATCTGTGTCTCCTCTAGGGCGTCACGTTTACGTAGTGGAAAAAGCTATCATATAAGTCTTTTCCACTTTGTCATTTCCACTCTTGTTTGCTGTTTGTACACACATTAAAAAACTTTTTTTCGTCTTGATTCATAAAAAAGCTACCGTTTGTATGCATTCTTATGCAATTCTACAAAAGTATATACTCAAAGCGCAGCCTAGCATAGACGGTAGACGTGTGTTATGTGTTGTCATTTGCGTACCTCATTCCAATTAATGAAAACTCATCAACTCATCCTCTCAATTACACAATTCCATTTCATGCTTCTCCCAATTCTAACCTGATCACATTTCAAAATGTGTCTGAGGATGTCGGAATGGCCCCGCTCTACCTTGCAAATTACAGGTTTGCCCAGGCACTTTTTGCCTAATATCACTTTCAGCTTCCAAACGTAAACGTGACTGTCTATCCACCTCTTCACTTCATACAAATATGTGTCATGAGAAGAAACTGTAGCATAAAAATATCCCACTTGAATAACTATACTTTTAGGACAGATCCTTAACTCACTTTGACTTGTACCGCGTCAAGCGGGAGGGGATACAAGTACGGTTTTCAATCAAGCGAAACCCTATGGCCAGCACGGCATTCCTTAATTTACGAGAGATCTTGAGAGATGACCAAGCGGGATCCTGTTAATAACCCCATCTTACAAAATAGCACGGACAGATAATAAACATGATACATGCTCCAATACCTACTTGTCCCAGTCACAAATGTCTTTGATACGTAACAGATACTTTTTCTTGTTGATGTTGACGTGGTTGCGGTGTGAGATCCGATAGATCAGTGGATGGCAGTGATGATACACGATTTCCTCACGGAGAATGCAATAATGCAAGTCGCATCTCATCATAACGCACCTGTAATGCTATCCCTTAAAGATAAAGAAGCTACACATATACATATAACCATCTATGCCCACATCCATAAATAAATATTATGAAGCTAGCAAAACAGAAGTCGTAATCACGTCGTGTGTCTTGCCGATGACGCAATGAGACTGCTCAATTGTCAAATGTAAAATATAGAGAACACACAAAAATTTCTGTTTACGCACAGGGACTTGCATTCGTTTTTTAAAAAATGATTTTCTCTTTGAAAATATAATGGCAAAGGATTGCTGTACGAACGATGATTTAGATTCTTACTACTCCTGGTTTACCACACAGCGCAGCAGCCACCAACCATGCAAATTAAGTCAGAGCGAGTAAGTACACATACTTTTGAGGGATGGTGGATGGTAACATAATAGCGAAATAATGTAAACAAATTGCCACCCAGTGATAGAAGCCGTAAAAAGAAGGCCAGCCAATTTGAGATGCGTTCACACTCTCACAATTACTGCTATTACTATTCTCCTCTCTGGTTGCATCCTCAGAACAGGGGTATCAATCTTCATTGAAATAAATGGGACCACAGACCACCCGACAAGCAGAACGCACTTGGGTGAGCATTGAGGAGCAACGATTTTAAATCACAACGTTTACACTCCCAGGCTCACTAAACGACTCGTGTGATGACAATAACGATTTTTGATGGCATAATGACAAAAGTTCGTTTTGGGACTATGGAAAAATTCAAGGAAATTCTTTTACACTTTTTCAAGTACATTTTAGCATGCGTAATGTGATCGAGATTTTTTAGTTGAGTTCATCATCAACCTGAGCTTCCGTGCGTGAATGGGACAATGTGAGCAACTTTGCAAAAAATATGATCCTCTCTCAATGTTGTCTTGTCCTGTGTCACAAAGAATAGATGAGTAATTGCTCATAATAAAAATTTCAAGTTCTCCAAAATAAAATTCACATACTCACATCCATTAGGTAGGACACGCATCGGACAACAGGACTGCTACACACATGAAAATATTTTTGTCAAGTTGTCGCTTGTCCTCTGTTCAACTACCTCGATTGAACAAATGACTTTATTATTCCCATTGTCATCATACAAGACAACAGAGTTATAGGAAGAAAAAAATCATCGTCTAACCCGCAATTAATAAATGTCTTTTACCGGTAGATCAGTAGATTATTTGACCACACCGACAAGCGAAACAAGCAAGCCAAAACTTGTACTATTCTTAATACTTCATACCAATCCACTACTTGAGTATTCAATTACACATATTATGCAACAAATCTACCATCTTTTAAACTAATCCTCAGTTATCAGGAAACAAGAAAATGTCGTAGTCCCTTGTATAACCCTTGCAGACATAAAATTCGTATGTGCAATTGCCATGCAATGTGCAGTAGCAATACGTGTTGGTGATAATGATGGCGATGAAGCATCATCTCTTGTAATTTTTACATGTTTGACGATTGTGTCAAATCAAATCTTATTTTCTTATCAAAAAATCCTCATCGTACAGAATTGCACCGCGAATAGAAAAAATATATGAATGAATGATATGTGTTATATATATTATAAAATATGTTTACACATTAAATATATATATGTACGTACATTCCAATGAGGTTTCTTTGAATCTCTTTAGCTTATTCATAAAAAATATAATATGTGCCCTTTTGTTGGCTTAGTTCTTAAAATTGTCTAATACTCTCATTACATAGGGATCGTTTTGTCAAGTCACAAAACGGTGCACACGCGATGGGATGATGTATAGCCGAGAGTGTACAACTGCATTGGCTTTTTTTATTGAAAATAGGAGAGACAAAGACGGAAATGCAATGCATGCAGATTGAAACATCCACACTATTTCGTTTCACTTAGAATCATTCATTCTTTGATAAGGGAACATGCATTAGGTTCAACTGAAGTACCCAATTTTCACTGGCGTTTACGACACCCAAGGTAGGATAGTGGAAGGATTCTTTTATAACAAAAATAATACATCCTTGTTTGTGGTTCTCGCAAGACAAATAGATCTCACAATAATATGCGCCTTTTTGAGTTATGAATACAGGTAGACTCAAAGTATTACTATTACTATGCATTTTTACCATGTGTGAGACTTCCACTTTTTGACGGATGCAGGTCAACCTGAAAAAATGGGACCCATTTGGAGTTAAATGAATGGAATCAGGAAACCGAGACCATCATTGTGATTTCCCACGTTGCTGGATTTTTTTTTTATCATTTGGGATTTGTTTGAGATAGATTATGTAAAATAAAATTGGTCGATATGTGTCGTCTTGAAGTCTTACATAACTGTGACGGAGTCAGGTATTATCACTTTTTGCTGTTGCAATCCGATCTAGCGAGCGAGTGTATCGTATCGTCTCAAGTTGCCCTCCAGAACTTTTAACCCTTGCCTTGGCTTTCCATTTAGTAGCCAGCCACTGATGATGAACACACATAACTTGTGTCATTTCTTGAATATTAATGACGTAAAATTCTGCATTTTGTAAACAGGTGTGCCCGTGCCATCATACCCACGGCTAATGGAAATTTTTACGATTCTTCAAAATACACATGATACAATTTAAACCAACAGAGACATTTCACAGACCTTTCAAATGAAGTCCGTGTAATGACAATGATAGTTAAAAACAAGTATCGGGATGGATAGTTTGTTTGTACATTAGGTGTACCGACTGACATGTATGCTTTGACCAAACTAAATTATTTGATTGTCCTACGTGCCAGAGGATAGTCAAGCTGAGCAAGAAAAATGACCTTAAATAACCGTTTGTTACTTCATGGTGTGACTGTTTATAGCATTGGGATGGAAAACCGAAGAAGAAGCATAATGACACCAATATCAACGCAGTCGTCTCAACTGCGCACTGTTCTTTGCTGCCGCTTCGCTTCAGACAAACTACCATTCCTACTTCAGTTTTTGAAACCATTTCGTTCGCCATAGTCCTAATAACTCCACGCGTATGTATATTTTAGGGTCCTTCATGTCCAAACGTCATTTCTAATATATCAATAAATATTGGCCATCGTCAAATTTGTTATATTTTGGATTATATCAATAGGTATATAGAGTTTAGGATGCTGCGGTAATAACACTTGTTGGTACCTAATAATTCTGTAAAATACCGGTCTTCCTCACAAACTAGAAAATAAACTCCCGATTCTTTTTTTTCCACTAGGTAATGTCCTATAGGGATAGTTGGGAATGGGATGGGGTTGCATAATCAATCCCAAAAAGAAATGATAATTCCATTGAGGTGACTGTTTTCCGAATTACTCTGTGAAAGAATTATGAGCACACTCAGGCTCACTTATGTTATGTGTGTACATATGTACCATGATGAATAGAAGATATTTCAAAAGTTCACTTTTATTCTGTAAAATAACCATAAAATATTGTTTACGTTTGATTCAGTCTGAAATGAATAACATGAAGGCTGTTATTGTCTGATTTTGATTTGTTGTGCTGACAGCGTCACAGTTTCCTCTAGGTTTCTGTCTAAAAAGGTGCTACTTCACTACACGTCAGAGAGAGTGTTATGATGACATGAAGTGCTTTAGCTCCTGGCTGGCGAAGCACTAGCCAGGTAAACATTTTTGACCACCTTCAGGTGTTCTAGCTAGTAAATTATGAGTGGAATGCGTGCACTGACTGAAGTCAGCAGAGCGTTCCGTCAAGCAAATTCTTAATGGACGCACGCTTGTATTTTGCTCATTTGGTAAACGATGGTCTATTGAAAAGGAATGCATCTTGAAGCAATATTATGCCTCAAAACGTTATGCATTTTACTTGTGCAAAATTAGACAATTCAACAAGTCGGATCCACGCTTGTTTACCTAGAATTATGTCACCAGTGACCCTGCTTTATGCACACGCACTCTCCTCACCTGCTTACATTACACTTTTTATTTCCCACAAAAACTGAAGATTGTAACGTGAGAATCTAAGTGTGAATCTAGCCATTCTGACTTCAAAGGTTGAAATATTATGTTGTTGTAGTATGGATACTACGTGAAATTCATTCACAACAGAGTACCATCGTACTAATGGTCGGCTTTGCAATCACCAGGAGTATTAATTTGATTCACCAAGTGTGTTCTCCGTATTACTTTTGTCAACTCACTTTGAGTTGGAGATACAAACAAATAAACTGCTTCAACGATTACCTATTCACCCTTTTTTTCGAGAAAAGCTGTGGAGGACGTGTCCCCCGGTTGAACTTCGCCATGCCATCCCGGACTGTTTCCACTTCCACTACCGCACCTCAACCTTCAAATCTCAAATCTCTTTGTCTCTCGTCTCCTTCCAAAGTGGTGGTGGCTAGGCTGACCTTTATAGTATTGCACGTTTTAAAGCAATGCTGCTGTCATCAATGCAAATACTTGGTACGTATAGTTATGCAATCCGACAAAAACGTCCGTCTTGTGTCATTAAGAATCGACAGCTTGTTGACATTTTACCAAGTTGCACATCCGCCGTTGCGGGGAAAAAATAAAAGATAGATACTAAAGATAGTGAAGAAAAAGCATCCCACGTAGCTAATGTTCCTTGGCTTAATAAAAGGCCATCTCACACCAGATATCGTACACCAGTCAATGCAGATTTATGAGGAAGTGATCATCTCATGATCAGCCCAACCACAATGTCAAGTTTATAATGATTTGGCTTTGTGAACTTTTTCTCGTTAAATGACAAAAACACTACCGGTTAGACGTAAAAACAATCGAAAATTTCAGCTCATACGTATCTTATTCTTATCTTATTCAATGTTGAAATAACTTGGAAATAACTATTACGTGGAGTGTAAGTACGTACATAGTGTCTGCATGCATTTTTGAATTTTCATCAATATTTGCATATAAAGAATTGATTTTCACTTTGCGTTTTTCTCTGTCAAGACGTGATTTATGAATGAAATCGTCAGTCACATAATACGCGTGACAAACTACCATGCAATAACGCACCAATTCACAGAGAGACTTTATGCACCTCGGTCGGACATTTAATCCTAATAAATGATTTCATACACGTGTAAAACACATTTAGCTCAACTATCTAAATATCTTCGTAAGTTATTGTTCTGACGCAGAAAAAAAAGTGTCAAAGTGAAGAAGAATAAAAATTGTGGGAGTGGGATTCCACCATACAAAGAAAAATTGCTTTTTTACCAAGAATGCCTATCAAGTGTACTTACGATGCATTACCAGATTTAAAAATTGCAAAAGAAATATCCTTTGACATCGTCGTTTTTTCACCATTGAGCTTCACCACATGACAAAGTTGAACATCGATTAAGTCAAGTACCAATGTTATTAGGGTGACGCAAGAAACTCCACAACGAAGAATAATGACCGCATAAAGCTGGCTTAAAAGTCACTTCATTCATTCAAGTGACAAGTTCAACATTCATGTAAAACCCCACAAACTTCAAGGAGAAAAAAGGATGTGAAATAAGGGTTTTTATTCTGGCTTGTCGAAAGAACACAGTAAATATCACATTAGCCACCTCTCTGCTTCAACAATCAAATCCAGATTACTACAGCTTTTTTTACCCCGATAGTTTTGCCTGAGATGACAAAATATAAGAAAAGAATCAGATTAAAACCATTTTGTTTCTAATATGCTATTACTCGTAGAATAAGTGTTACGTTATGCATATAAGCTATTTATGTTTTAAGTAATAAGTAAGCACTGAACTTTGTCTCCTTACAGCGGCACTGCATTCAAGTGCATAAAGTCGCGTCCTTAATTTACATGAAATTACATTAAACCCATTGTTGTTGCCGAACACATCTCCTAATCAGCAGAAAATATCAACTCGTGTGGCCAATCAAATATGCAGCAATTACCAGAGAACTTGAGTTTAGCTAGCGTTATCTTTAGTATCGTCAGTCATTTTAAGTAGCTGACAAGAATAATATTTTTTCTGAAAAAAAAATCGAGTCGCAAGATGTTGCACAAATTCCTGTACGCAACAATTTCCCAGTCTCATTCACGCATCAAGTCAAGTGCCAAGGTTTCCTAGTCGTCACTCTTCAAAAGAGATAAGGTAGTAAGTAGCGAGGCACACACCAGCAGCAGTGGTGCACTGCTTTTCAAATTATTTATTATGTGAAAAAATGGGTTACAGCAATGCAAAAATCTAATTAGAAATTAGTAGAGAAGGAAAAAATGCACGATTTAGTTTATAGTTCACGGTACGGCAAAAACATGATCTCGTCATGCAGTAAAGTTCACACTGTAATAATATATAGTTTACATTCGTAAAAAATATGAAGTTTATTAACTTTACGATAAAGATCCTGGTTGCAAATGTGCAATATTTATTGAATTAAATTAGTATTCTAGTGTGTATAAAGCGCACGCAGGCAGGCCCCGTGTGTACCTAACCAACGACAACTAGATAAAAAAAACACGATATTGTATGCTTTTCCACTGAATTGCATGTGAGTATTATTGCTTATTACTTATTTGCAAGTTGTCAAGATTCTGGATGGAACTGTTGCATCAACTTTTTTTTTCGCTTTCAACAACATATTTACACTATATTATTATACGTGCATTCATAATCATTCAGTCTTTTCTGCATTTCAACAAAAATATGTTGACGCTCATTGAGACTCATGCAAAATAGGCAGTATGAAGCCGGTTGAAAAAGGGACACAATGGGAAAATAACGAAATTTTTTTATACTTTACACAAGTTCCTTTTTTATGCTGTGCCTCTTAACTACACAAAATTACATATTACTACATATATTATAGAAACTTAATATCGTGTAAACACAGTCTTAGGTTCTAACTTCTAAACATGATTGCCTCCTGTAAGCACATACTTAAGGGAACAAATAATTTGTATTTATTTATATGTTCTGCTGATGTGCAAAAAAAACTACCTAATCTGCTAATCAGCAAATCTGTTTTTATTTTGACTTGGGGTAAGAGGACAAATTAGATTCGGTCAAAAAACAAATCCTGCCATACTATAATATCCTTAAAACCGCAGGGTAAATTGCAATCGGGGATTTATATCAGGTCATGAATCAAAATGCACTTTTGCGCATTACTGCAATTTGCAGCAAGACAAGTGATCATTTTAATGATATCCACAATCCACAGTGTCGGTTGAAGCCCGTATGAACATACCGCCACAAGAATTTACATCGTCACTTCAGAGTGTAACAACACAGGTGAAAAGATAAGCCTAATCGTTGTAAAAAGACGTTGGTGTCGCAGCTCCAATCAACGTTAATACTTTGGATATGCCTGCTTGATTGTGATTTTTTGCAGCAATTTCAATTGCATTATTGTTCACTTATACATGTACTCTCTGGGGAGATAATAAAAACTGATAAATTTGACACTGCGCTTTTCTTTCGTCACACTCATTTACCACAGTAGCCACAACAAGACATATTATGTGTTTTCTACGCCTGGGTATCATCTTGCTAATATTGCATGTTTACTACTGCTTTGCCAATTCCTGATAAAACTGAAATGGTAAGTATGTGAAAAAGCGACAAAGAAAAAAATATATCAGATTGTTAAGGACTGAAGAAGAAGAAGCTATAGTGGAGCTGTCACCATTCATAGTTTAATGTTCATAACAAATATGCACTCGCACTAATATCGCACCACTGCAATTATATATTTTTTTCTGCATATTTCTCGTTTTGTACTAATTGACCCGTGAGGCTGCTACCGTTACATTGTTATTGCATGACAAGGCATCATCAGGTAGAAAAAGCCGGTGTAGTCTGCTCTACTTTTAAACACGTTATATTTATTTACTCTATTGAAAAATGCACTGCTTCCTTTGTGAGCGTTCCCAGTAAAAATACTTACCTATATATATGCAAAAAAACGATTCTATCATATCGCACCACACATCATATTCATTCATAATACAAATTCATACCTACATATACCATACACCACACTTCACTCTCAGTTTCATTCTTTCTTCTTCAAGCCTTCATGTGAGACTTCATGGGAGGCTTATATGGCTACCATCTGGTTGGGAATGGAATGATGGTGCTACAAGCGTACAGGGAAACAAGACAAATGTAAGGCGCTTCTTCATTTCGTGAACTCGTACAAATACGAGTAATAACAACAATAATATTACGTGTAAGAATTACCTGTAAAAGGCATAACCAAATTCACTTTTACTACGAAGGCACGCTCAGCAAATGCAAGTGCCTACGCACGTGTTACAGATTACTTTATTACGGCACACTCCAACTCCACTCGACGAAGGATGATAACGGTTGTAGTTGTAAAAGCACGAGTAGGATTAATCCCTGTTGGGATGAATGCATGCGCGTGCAGATGAGTTTACCTTAGGCACAGGGCCTTCAGCTCGGCTCAATCCATGTGCACTTTGGAGAACTCGAAGAAGTGGGCGGTTTTAGCAAAGGCCTTAAGTCCTATAATATGATGGTGACTACACTGCAAAACAATATGACGTGTAATGTTAAGCATTAAGTAAATTAAAAAATGTGTTTCACCATGTTGATATTGTACACAATGATATGATGTGTATCAGGATCGACAAGAGCGCTTCTCCAACAATATCGTCTTTAAATATACGATTGAAAAAGATGATGGGATGGACTTGGTAATATATGGAATATTGAAGTCGTTACATGTTCCTTCTGTCAACTGATGACTCTTTACTACACCACACCGTTTTATGAAGGCGGTATACTTATGTCAAAAGCCTGGTCAATAATATGTATTGAATTGAATAGCGTGCAACAGACCGGGGGAACCCTTCATACGATGTTATTTTTTATTTCTTCTTCTGTAGCTTTATTCAACATGGAGAGAAATACCACGTTGGATATGGAGCATGTGCATGGTCATCGTTAAAGAGACGGCGATTGATAGATGACTGCAGAGATTTTTTTTCGAAGCACCAAGAAATAAGGATAAGCGTTATGGCATTATAAAGTATCAAATATGGAGGTGGACTCTTTCCCTGAAAAAAAAACAGACCTGCATTCCAACTTAACGTAGGGTCTCCGAGTGTCCTCCGAGCCACTTGGTATAAAACGTGTCAGGGCTCAGTGGAACTTCATCAGTTGTTCAGTAACTGCTCTAGTAGCAACACATTACTTTACAGTCCCTTGAAACAAAGGTGGACATTGCAAAACAGAAAATTGAATTCGTTGTGCCCTTTATCACCCCCATTTATATTGGATAATATTTAAATTCGAAATTCGAATTGGATTTGGAAACGTGAACAAAGAATCATCAATTCAAGTGAAAAAACTAGCTTGTAGTTCTTATTCGCTGTAGGGCGACTTAACGGCTAGTCAGTTTATTTATTTTTCAACGCAACAAGACATTGCAATCCACTCCGCAACCGTGGTCATCATGTACAAGGTGCGTGTAATATTTTTCAACAAGTTTTCAATTTACGCTTAATTTCCCAGAGATCCAGTTTGTAGTGGGACTCTGATAACCTGCTGACGCTTCAGTTATACTAACATTTAAAATAAAGTACAACTATAATAACAAGTGGACTACAACTAACTGGACCGTTTGAAGTCATTTGAATTTGAAGAAAACAAGAGTTTTTAATGAGTTGTGAAATAGTGTACTATTCTGTACTGACAGACAGGCAGGAGGACAGATTGAAAGATGAGGATGTGGGAGAGGGTTGATTGTAAAGGAAACGATACTTTTATTATGCTATTAAAAATGTGCCTTGATGTAACTCTAACCCTCGACTTTGCATTGAAAACTCTGTTGTTAGGATGATGTAACAGATTATAGCACACCGAATGCATGAGCTGAGCACTATTACGACTGCTTCCGACAGAATGCCAGTAAAAGATTTATAATAGGCAGAAACGGGGTGGATATACTTTTATTTATGAAGAGTGAAAGTACGAAACTATTAAAGTTTTTAGAGTTATATAAACCAAAGGACGGAATTGATAGTATTTCACAAATTGCCTGTTTTTAGAAAGTGTTGACAACGAAAGACGACCTATCGTATAAATCGTTGTATAAATGCAGAACGTGGACAATAAGAATATAAAAATTATATTATGATACCATTAAATGTACAGGCACTGATATTATGTACCCTTGGGGTAATGACTGTACTCGCTGAACCTCCCGTATATGGCCCACCTGGACGTCAAGGTGGAAGCCCAATTGGGCCCAGTGGCAACTACGGACCCCCCTCAGGACCTGCAGGATCAGGTAATTTCGGGGGATCTGGAGCGGGAAGTTATGCCCCTCCCACTGGCAACTATGGCCCACCACCAGCCCCTTCTGGTAATTATGGAGCCCCAGGTTCTGGATATCAACAAGGGGGCGGTGGCGGAGGCTTCGGCGGTAGGACCGGGGGTGGAGGATTTGGAGGAAGCCCATCAGGTATGAAATTTTAGAAGTTGATGTCAGAGGTAGAAGCAAACAAACGCGACACTCGTCGTAAAGCGTAAACCTGACGAAAATTCTAGGAGAATTTTGCATTCATTTTAAAAGGTAACTACGGCGCACCTTCCGGCCCAGGGTCCTCATACGGCGCTCCAGGTACTGGAGGTGGTTTTGGAGGAAATAGCGGAGGAGGCTACAATGGAGCTGGTGGAGCCGGAGGAGCTGGCGGAGCCGGAAACGGTGGATATGCAGGAGGCAACGGAGGCAACGGCGGAAGTGGAAGCGGCGGACATGGACAAGAAGAGGTGAGAACCGTTAGATATAGTCAGAAAGTTTGCAACTTACGAGATTGCATAACTATGGGCTTTTGAAAGAAGAAAGGCACATAATAAAATTGTTAATGACAGAACTACCCACCAATGCCATACAACTTTGCCTACGCTGTGAAGGACAACTACGGAAATGACTACAACCGTCAAGAACAAAGCGATGGTCAAACTGTTAACGGTCAATACAGAGTTTTGCTTCCCGATGGGTAAAACCCTTCAATGGTTTGCATACCAAAACGATTGAGCAAAGACTGATCATTGGCATTTGTTTTTGTGAAATCATAGCCGAACCCAAATCGTCACCTACACTGCCGACTGGAAGAACGGTTTCAACGCTCAAGTAACTTACGAAGGCGAGGCTAAATTCCCAGACCAAGGTAACAACGGTGGATACAACAACGGTGGAGCTGGTGGCCCAGGAGGAAGTGGAGGAAATGGAGGATATGCTGGCGGTGCAGGAGGTGCTGGTGGTGCTGGAGGCCCTGGATTCGGTGGATCTGGATATTCTGGAGCTGGAGGACCAGGATCCCAAGGAGGTTATTCAGGCGCTGGAGGTCCAGGATCCCAAGGAGGTTACTCGGGCGCTGGAGGTCCAGGATCTCAAGGTGCTTATTCCGGAGCTGGTGGTCCAGGTGGTGCTTCTGGTGGTTACGCAGGTTCCTCAGGTTAGTCTAATTTGTTCTTTAGATGCATCTCTCTGCATTATTGGCGACATTAACATCATGGCATCCCTAAGCATCAAAAACTTTCAATCACTACTTGCCAGGTGGAAACTCTTTCGGTGGAAGCGGCTCTGGTCAGTACGGTGCTCCATCCCCATCCCAGCTCGGCGGAGGTCAATCTTACTCTCAAACTTCTCGCTCATACGGTGCTCCAAGCGGGCCAAGTCAATCATATGCACCACCCCAACAATCTTATAATTCCCCAGCTGGTGGTCCCGGAGGTCAGTCTTACAATGCCCCAGCTCCAGCTTACAACGCTCCTGCCCCATCTCAGTCTTACGGTCCAGCTGCTGCTGCTCCTCAACCAGTTTTCGGCTCAATAGGAGGAGGTAGCTCTGGTCCAGGAGGATTCTCTGGAGGAAACGCTGGAGCAGGTAGATTCGTGCCATCATCTAGCTACGGTTCACCCTCCTCAGGCGGAGGAGGAGGCCCATCTTATTCCGCACCTAGTCAAGGGTATGGCGCCCCCAGTCCATCCGGAGGTGGATTCGGAAGCAAAGTTGGAGGTGGTAGTCCAGGTGGAAAAGTCAGCGGAGGGTATGGCAAAAAGAAGTAGAAAGTCTTAGGAGCAAAATAGTAATCAGTTTTTTTTAGCAAACACGTAATCATAAAATAGCCTCAACTGTATCGTATCACGTATCACACACACTCAATCTCTCTTTTTACGACTCAACTCACATTCACATAGCAAAAGGTAATTAGCGCTTATTACGTAAAACACAACTAATTTAAATGATATAACAAAAAAGAGAAAGAAAAAAAAAGAACGAAGGGAAATAATGTGGTGACTCATAAAGGAGCAAACCCACACGATTCTCATCTTGGGAGCAAATCATCAAGCCACATAAAAACGATAAGAAATCCACTGCCGTCAGCTACACACAAGACATTTACAATTCTGACGCTCCTTCAGGTACGTAATCGTGTCCATCAATCAATTTGAATAGCTACTTAAATCTTAACTAGGGATATATTTTTCAATTCGGCTTAAAGCAGCAGTTAGTCAGCTCATTACGTGGCATTGACTTTTCTATATGGAGGGGCATCCTACAAACTTTACAATTTTCTTCAAAAGTTCATTACATCCTTCAAAATTATAGCTCAGAAAACATTAGACAAAAACAGTGATCGCTCAAAAATGTAGTTGTTCCTCGTGACTCAGGATCAAAACCCTGATCCTGAGGAAAAAGGAAAACGGTCAAGCATGTGGAAGTGCAAGTGTGGCGCGTAGACTTTTTTTCTGAAGAGGATTTTATTTAGTTCTTTGAGAGTCTTTGATTGAACGCACGCGGCAATGCAATGTTAAATACTTAAAGAACATATAATATTTTATACACAAAATATACCTATAGTGCATAGACAAGACATTATGATTAATATATTATTTTTTAAATAACCCTTTTTCAACTATTTTTTTGATTGCTACATGATAATTGAGGTGGCCAGTCAATAGCCAGCCAAGCAAAGCAGCCATATTATTACAATACTCCACTTATGACTTATTTTTTCATTATTATCATTATTACCCTTTTTACACTTGGTTGTCAGCCTATTGTGCTTATGTCCAAGTATTTTTGTTAAATAAGTCACGCCTTGTATGATCGTGAATAATGCCTTGTATAACTTTTCTTGCTTTGAATTTCCCTTTCTGAATCAATTTGTCTTGCCAAGTGTGTACTCTTCGTAGGTAACCTTCAATTATGCTCCAATTTATGCTGCTCTCAGTTTTTTTTCACAGCACTGCACAAACTCCCGAGTTTTGTCTTGAGCTCTCTGTTCACAACTATCCACCTATTCTGTCATTTTTTAAACCTTTTAATGTTGATAATTTTCCGATGCACTGCACCGGAAATTGTTTGGCACTATTACTTTTTATTATTACACTACCTTATAGCTCATGTACTTTTACTTTCCGTCTCTTTTATGTTTCTTGCATTTCTTAATTCTACCTTTTTGTCTTTCTGTTTTTTTTCGTGAGAAGTGTAAAATCACAAAAAAAAGTGTTTTTATGTATATTCAAGTGTATTAAAGGTAATAAGCAACTATTTTTGCAAAAGTATATTGAAAGATTTTGGATTCAATCCACAAGAAATTTATTTACCGGGAGATTTGCCTCATATTATGTGAAGGTATTATGCATGCTTGCATAGGTTTGCATTGTAATTTTTAACGACTTCAAATTGATATGTATTAACTAGCTGATTACTCCATATTTTTATGCATTCTGCAATTACGAGAACTCTGGCATTGCTCCACTTCCCCATCGCGGTGTTCACAGTTAACCCCTGAGATATTTTCAGTTTTATGATTTATTCCATTAGAGCTCAACGGCTGGTTATAGTTATGACACAGATTTGCATACAAAGATATTGAATTGGATGGTACATCGTTAGTGATCCCTTTGCTGGTTCTGTCTTGCTAACTCTGCTTCATTTTTCAGGTAGATCTGTTGAGAAAAAGCATGATTTCGTTTCGGAGGTACTCATATTATTGTATCGCATATTTTTCTTTATTTTTTTGTATTACTAATTTACTAAATGGTAAACTGATGTTGAAATCAGATTCGATGATACTGATACCGATATTTTCCCTTGTTGTCGGCATAACACATGCTGGCAAACCAAGTAAAATAGTCATTTTGTGGGAGATTCGTTGTCGACTTTGGTATTGTTGATAAGATCGGTTACACTGGGACACGAGCTAGACACGAGTCTATGAGACATCTTCCCATGCCTTGCTCTCGTCGCGAAAGACAGATTACAAGAGTTTTTTTCTTCTAAACTGAGAACTAACTCTCAGAGCTGAATATAGAGTTGTATAGGTAATAGTTATCGTCGTCCTTCTTGCATTATGACTTGTATGGAAACCAATAAATTATCTATTATATTAATATAATACAACAATTGCACAGGTAAAACTAGGATGAAATGAAAATGCTGTATAAGGGATCATCAATGATGACGAACGATTGAACCATTGTTGTCAATTTACATGTTATGTTATATAATAACTGGCAATAGTGCAGAAAATCATGGTTTCGCCTGATGCAACTTGCAGTAATTCTTATTCATGTAGTAAGATGATGGCTGCAACGATGAGAAGACGCAACATAGGATATGATGGATTGTTTAGTATGCAGCTGAAGACGTCTTTATATAAAGGTTTTTAAGGCTAGCCTAAAAAAACACTGAATTTAAAGTGGTTTGAGGTAACCCATATCTCTATTGCAAAAGTGGTCAGTACATTGATTCTATGATTTGTATCCGTGAAACCGAGTAAATAATCTCGTGCTAGTTTATACTTTTTTATGCATCCTCATTGCGTGTCATAACAAAAAATTTCATTACTTATCTCCTCAGCGGTTGACCAACAAAAGGAGGCTCTTTTTATGCACATATGAAAAAGTGGCACACACAAATTAAAAATTTCCATGCTGTTTCACTACTTGGTTGATGCATTCCATCCATATGATGGAATTGCTAAAAAAAATCACATAAAAAGTTATTATTACAATGCCTAGTTCGGTAGATGCAGCTTGAGTCTGCGTTTAGAAAAATATTTCTTCATTCTTTTCATTTTAAATTCGCTCTTTCTGTTTGTCTTATTGTCAAATATAATATATTTCTGGAATTGGAATCTGTTGTGCAATGGATTTTCAGATCATCTGCCTGAGAAAATATGCTGCACGAAAAATTCTGACAACAGCAGTGGTTTCGAACGGTAAATATTCAATTCAGTGTTTGAGAAATTAGCAGATTTTTCGAAATTCGGAGTTTCGTTGCAGGCAATATTTCAAATTAGAACCATCTTTCTAGTAAAACTATAAAATAGCAGCAATACCTTAGTTTTTAGCACTGTATAAAGCTTTTTATGTCTCGCAAATTAGCGTCATTTCTTTCAGCACGGAGTTAAAAATTATCGCCACAAGTATTGCGCATTGCTTTGTTCATTCATTCATGAGTTAAGACAGTTATTTATCTATTTTATGCTTATGCGTAAGAGCGTGAGAACAATGTGACGTGTTAATCATCGCCATTTCATGCTTAACCGTGCACTCTTCTTGCTTTTGCTGATCTTGAGGATGATAAGGAGGGGAGACTTGAAACAATTTACAAAACCGTTTTAAAATATCAAAAAAACGTTGTAATGCAACCATTATCATTATCACAATCAATATTGTGATTCAGTACTACACGATATTTACCTATCGTTGGTTTTGGAATTTTCAATATAAATGATAAAACGCAAATAATTTTTCGAGACAGTTTTGTGTTAATTTTAGGTGAGTAATTCTTCATCAAGACAGTTGATATTGCTGCAAAACCTACTTTCCAATGTTATATATTATTACCTTGATTATTTTATTTTGGAGAACGATTGACCTCGTTTGATTTTACACGGTCCATGGAATTGTCACTGCATTCATCCTTGCAAATATTAAAATCACATATGCACGAAACTGTTTGATATAGGAAAGATGTAGTGCGTCGAGGTAAGATGCGTGACAATGCAATTAAGATGCATAATTTAAAAAAAAAGAAAAGATTTTCAATACAATGCATAATACCAGAACCCAACAGTAAACTAGGCTCAAACTCACTAAACATGCTCACTGTACATTATCAGATTGGACAGCTATTTTCGTCCTTACAAGGCTTGCGGCTTTTGCTGTTATACAAGATTTAAGAGGAGTGGTTAAAATATTACGATAGTAAGATAATAAGTTTAAAGTTTATGGTGTACTTTTATAGGCTTGGTGCACACTTAACTTCTACCTAAAATGGAGAGGTGAATTCATCTTCAGCAATTTTGTGAATTCATTTTATATGTACGACTTTGTGGTTCGTTCGTGAGTTTCTGTCTTGATCGTTTTCGTCAAAATCATAAATATGAGGCAAAGAGTTAGCCCTCGTAAATGGAGAAAAAATGTGCATTTATAAAATTGCTCTAGTTTAATGTTTTCCTTGTAAAGTGTACTTTTAGAACTGATACTGATAGAACGTTAATGCAATCCCTTTATCAAAAAGTATTTCCATATATTACCACACTTACTGAATTGATAGCGCCGTACATCGTTAATCCTCTTTATTTCGCTTCTTTCCGTACTGTTGTTGCACTTGTTTGCAGGTAGGTTTATCTTAAAGGGATGTATACTAACCATTAAGTCTTTCTGTAACAAGTCTGTAGCAAGCGTAAACTGTTGAAGATAAGGTAAAGAGGTGGGTATCGTATTCAATGAGAACGAGTTAATTGTGAGGGTAATAATTATATTAATAATAGTGAATACAAGCAGGAAAACAAAAGGATGCGACAGCTTCTGACAGTGTTCCGTCTCACTTCCTGTCCTTCCCGTATTTTCCTCTTTGTTATAATAAGCGTCGTTTACATATGTAGTCCGTCTGTGGTCTCAATGAGATTTAAATTGATGCTAAAATCATAAAGTATTATATATAATATACTGTGGCTGGCTGGTTTGCCGCACTAATGAGGCATGTGTACCAGTTACTTGTGCAGCAATTAAAAGATATTGTATATTATTTCTGTATGCCGGATTGCGATTTACTAAAATAACTTTACATTTGTTATATTGATATCGGTTACTTTGTGTAGTTTGATGAACATTTTTGCAGTAAATTGTAAAGATTAACATAAAGTAACGCTGCATTCAAGCATTTATTGATAATATACTAACCTAAAACAAAACTCAGTGTCTGGTAAATCTTTCATTACAATTACACTATTTTACAGTCTCAATATACTCAAGTATCAAAAGTATAAATTGCTTCACATTACTATTTAAATAAATAAATATACATTCGGGTTATAATCTCTGTTGTTCCTCTTAATTAAAATCAAATAGAAGTGGTTGATGCCTCTTTTTTGGAACCGGATTTGAGCCGTGAACTTTGACGGACCAAAATTGGCTTACATGTATTCCTGCAGCTACAGCGATCCCGATGAACAGCAGGACAATGAGTAGAGCTCTCCAAATAAATGCGTAGTCATACAACTGTACACAGTAATGGAGAACAACAGCGTCAAAATTAACGAGGATAAAATAATTATCAATAGCATAAAAATCGGTTTGCGAGTACATATATTATTCAATATGTGCGTTATTACGTTTGCTGATTGATTATGCACACAAATGTAGATATTTGCGTTTCTACCTACCTACTACAAACGTTAAGCTATTGATACGAAAGTCAAAAGCGTCGTTGACTTTACTGCTATGTTCTTGCAATTAGGTTCGTTTGATCAATATTGAAACATACTTATCTCATCTGAACGTTAATCAACTCTGCAATGCAACCCTTGAAAACTGCTGTGGACACCCTTTCATCTGACTTTTGACTTGGAAATGTAGAAATTTTGCAAAAATGGAAATATCGCGTTCCCGACATACACCGTAACTGAGAAATCAATACCTGATCAGTCAATACCATATATCCAGTGAACTATCCTATCCTATCCTAAGGTTGTGCATCTTAGCATCTTGGACCTATCCATGAACTGCACGTGCTATGTTTTATTTTTACCATGATAAATATTTTATCCTCATATGCCATCAAATCAATTTGCTGCACTAATTATCGGTTGAATTGGATTAACATGACTAGCATGTTGTACAGGTGAGGTAACCTTTCAGTTTAGTTGTTTATTCAATCCTTGCATTGCAACTTTCATGTTTTTAAAATCCACATGTGTTTTTCGTTTCAGTAATTGTAATTATTTTTGTTACTTAATCTATCCTAGTTTGCTGGCCTGTGTGTGCAATTATTAATGCAAAAAATCCAGTAAATTGTACACGGTATACATATAAAGTGCATTTCATGCAATACAACTGAAAATCATATTTTAATTAAACAAGCACTGCTCTCCTACTACTACACGTATATGCAATTACTTGCAGCTAATAATGACAGTCGGATATGAGGAACAAGCTTTCCGAACCATTATGCATTGTTTACAACATGAGCCTACATACAAACTGTACAATTATATTCACAGAAAATATAGGGATTATTTATATTTAAATGGTAACGGATGATAAAAAACGGAAATACAGATAAAGCTATATCGCGTCGCATACATGTACAACACAGTGGCAATTATTATAAAAATAAGCTTGGATTTGTGATTTGTGTGCGCTTGAACTCGAAGCAAATGGTAACTTATAATAATAATGAGTGTCTATATTACTTCATATAGTGCAGGCAGGCAGGACGTGTAAGTGCAATGCACGTTAAATTAAAACATTTATCAGTCTTTACGACAACTCAATACTTTGATTGATTACCTCATCAGGCTTCCTCTGTGATTGTACTGCAATACCTTTGGCATCTTCGGAAGTTGGGATGAGAAACAAGGAAAACGTTAAAAGTAGGGCAAGGGTTGTTACAACAATCCGTAGAGTCGTCTGGGATCGCGATAAAAGTACCCAAAGAAATGCGGTAATTGTCCAAAGGACTATAAGGAGAATCACTCCAAGTCCTAAACCTATCGTGTTTGAACCAGCCATATTATTGTCGTCGTCACCGATAAACCAGTATGAAATCCAGACTTGCAATAAATTGCAATGCAGTGCAGACAAGGCAGACTACACACTTCAATTCAGATAAAGATACATATTCGCAAACACATTAATGCACCTGTCCTCACCCCACACGGAAACTCATTGATGAAATGATGTCTCTAACAGGCTAGGGTAAGGGAAGCTCTTTTGTTTTGTATGTCCTTGTCGTCTCTATAGAAACGTCTTAGTCATATAGTTCAGAACCTTTTCATGAAACGGAGATGAGGAGATTGGAGCAGAGAGGAACTGAACAGAGAACGGACGGACACCCGGACACGTCCGGTCCGTGCTTCAGGGTTAAAACGAAAAGCGAAGACATGTCTCTCCAACTCCAACTCATCCAGCAGTATGTAGTAATGTAGTAAATGTAAGGCTTGTCTGTAGTCTGTAGGCAAGGACTATGCATATGACATTTACGTACGACGACGTGCGACCGTATGACGCTATTCTAATCAAAATTAAATTAGAGAAAATTGACACAAAAGCAGTAAACTGAACATCGTTTCTACATGCTATAGCTTGTAAACAGTATTTTTTTTCATTGTGTTGCATGTCCTCCCCCCGCATATTATATTTTACGGTAATTGGCACGGCTTTATGACATTTTTCTCTCATGTCCTCCGTCCGACTCGGACATCCATTTAAAAGTAATCCATAGCGTTTTGGCTTCTTTATGCTGAAATGCTGATGATGTGAGTTCTTGTCTGGCTGGAGATCATGCCGAGATCATGGAGAAGATGCCGATGGAGAGTAGAGTTAAAAACGGAAACGGAAACGGAACGGAACTGAAGAAAATGATTCATAATAGTAACTTGTTAGCATCACTCACTCTCTCACGTTACCCCAATCGCTGTGCATAGTGTATCGCGGTGAATGTAACGCTCTTTAGATCTGCTTGTCATTCCATTCCCTTATATTCCTTTTATTCCTTGCACTATACTGCACTCAAAATATTATATCCCATCCAAAAACTTTCCGTATTTTCAAGATCACAAAATTGATTCAGCATCTCCTCAAGTCACAAAAAACAATCCTTTTTTGTGAGAATAGTGCAAGATCACCTGTGAATTTCCCGTGATTTTAACAACATTATTGTCACCATTTAAATTTTGAAAGTGTAAGTAAATGCGGACAGGTGAGCCATCCTAATTTTTATTTATTATTGAATTCACAAAATTTTAATGACCCTTTTTTGAAAGAGACAACGAATACGTAGCTTATGTGATTGGGCAAATTTTTATTTAGCTGTCTTGTACAGACTATATGTGTAGCTGGTGACCCATGTAAATTGGAAGGATTTATGTTATATTATTGTACGTGTTAATGAATTGCTTGAATGATCATTTTGATAACAACTAATTGACATTTCACAGAACAGAATAGTCCTCCTCACATGTTTGCTAACTAATTTGTGGACGACAATCCCGGAACGGTGTCATAACCAGTAACTGATTGAGTGAGAACTGAGAACTTTGTGTAACAATCAACTTTTTTGCTGTAGACGTAACTTAACCCCAAAAGGAAGGACAATGGAAGATATAGGGATTTTACCTTCGCCACAGGTAATATCTCTCGCTCGAGTTCAAATTAGGAAGTCAGTCTTGTTTCTTTGAGATTTTTGTTTGGAAATGCTGGGATTAAAAATTAGATTGTGTGTCATGTTTTGTACAGGAGGAAACTCAAAATCACGAACCAAAGTCTCCTCATTTACCAATCAGTGGAGGAACCACGCATGAAGATGTGGATATTGATGATTTGTACACGAAATATAAGGTGAGTTTTGGTTTTGGTTGGCGTATTGTTATTATATTGTTGATTTTTCTGTTTGTTCATACCCGATATACATCATCATAAAGCCCAGTTACGGCCGATTGTAATGATGTGCGGTGAATTGCGCAACTAGTTTGCTCTATTAGCCAGGATTTAATGTCCATTTGAGTTCCTTATTTTAATTCTCCATTTATTTGTAATGAATTTGCAGAAATTGCAGAGGCAACTAGAATTTCTTGAAGTTCAAGAGTCGTACATCAAAGATGAACAGAGGAATTTGAAGAAAGAGTATTTGCACGCACAGGAAGAGGTTAAACGCATCCAAAGTGTACCCCTTGTCATAGGTCAGTTTTTAGAAGCTGTGGATCAAAATACTGGTATTGTAGGAAGTACTACAGGTAACGTTTACTTAAGTGTTATACAAATGTACAAAATTATTCTAGTGGTAGAGAAAATAAATGTGTTATAGTATGCATGATATTATTATTACTGATAGAATTCTTATTGACTTTATAAATAGGTTCTAATTATTATGTGAGAATATTGTCAACTATTGATCGCGAATTGCTTCGTCCGTCCTCGTCGGTTGCTCTACATAAACACAGCAATGCTCTGGTTGATGTATTGCCACCCGAAGCCGACTCCTCTATATCTATGCTTCAAGCAGGTATTGTAGACATTATTAGTTGCGTAATGTAGCTCATCAAATATATATTTAGTTGAAGTACTTTAGAATATTGTTGTATTATTTAGATGAGAAACCCGATGTGTCGTATTCGGATATTGGAGGTATGGATATGCAAAAACAAGAGATGCGAGAAGCTGTTGAACTACCCCTGACTCATCATGAACTTTACAAACAAATTGGTATTGATCCCCCTAGAGGCGTTCTTATGTTTGGACCACCAGGTATGCAGCCACGGCTTCTAGATTACTTCTAGTTTTATATATGTAGTCAGTTTTCGCCAAAAACTTTTCGGTGAAAGTAATTTTGCAAAGTATTTTACGAAACGAAAGAACGATTTTGTTTTCTTTGTAGGTTGCGGAAAAACTATGCTTGCGAAAGCTGTAGCTCACCACACCACGGGTAAGTATTTTTACTTCACTTTTATCAATGGACTCTTGATGAGGTGAACATTGTCTAATATTTAATGTCTTGACTGATTTTGGTATTCAGCTGCCTTCATCCGAGTAGTAGGTTCGGAATTCGTGCAAAAATACCTGGGTGAAGGTCCAAGAATGGTCAGAGATGTGTTTAGACTGGCAAAGGAAAATTCGCCTGCCATTATTTTCATTGATGAAATCGACGCTATTGCAACAAAGCGTTTCGACGCCCAAACCGGTGCAGATCGTGAAGTTCAGCGTATTTTACTCGAATTGCTGAATCAAATGGATGGTTTTGATCAAACCACAAATGTTAAAGTACGTTTTAACGCTTCTTTCAAATTCTCTGCTAAATGGCATACGGTTATTATGGGTACAGTACATAGGTACGGTGCTAATATATTTCAGGTAATTATGGCCACGAATCGAGCAGACACTCTAGATCCCGCACTTCTACGACCAGGTCGTTTGGACAGGAAGATTGAGTTTCCACTACCCGATAGGAGACAGAAACGTCTAGTCTTCCAAACAATTACAGCTAAAATGAATCTAAGCGATGAGGTGGATCTGGAAGATTATGTGGCACGCCCAGATCGTATTTCGGGAGCTGATATTAATGCCATTTGCCAAGAGGTATGTCTCGTTGCTCCACAAAATGTGTGTGTACTTTATGCTTTACTTTATGCAATGTGTGAGTTTCTTTACGTTTATTTTTGTAAATTGTAGGCGGGTATGCATGCCGTTCGAGAGAATCGTTACATTGTCTTAGCCAAAGATTTTGAGAAGGGCTACAAAAACAATATTAAGAAGGATGAATCTGAACATGAGTTTTATAAATAAAAAGTTTGTATGTTATACATATGTTTTCGAAAGGTATTTGTTTTATATGTAGTGTGTATGAAGACCCTCTACGAATGCACATGTTTTTTGCTTCAACATAAATATGTAATTTTCAAATCGGGTAACTTATTGAATAAAAACATCGTATGAAGTGAGAGTAAATTAGGAATAAATATTGGAAGCTGGTATAGTTTCTAGTTTCTCCGTTGTGTCATACTTTGTTTCATTTGTATTAGTAAATATTACTATTCAACCTAAGCGATTATGTAGAAGTGAAATTTGTTTTATAATAAGAAGAGTGCCCTTTTTGTTGTAATTCCATACTGTGAGTTAGGATGAACGTGCTGACGTCATTTCAGCTAAAAATTCCAACGTTGTCATACTCATATCACATTTCTTGTAATTTCATCTGGTTCAACCCTAAACTTTCGTAATTTGTAAGCCCAAGTTCAAGGGACTTGCGATTTTGTGGTTAGTGGCTGCCTGCATGCACCAAGTTAACTTCACCTACCTGTAATTATTATTTACAATTTTACAATATACTACATAGTGTAACGAGAACGAAGGAATTTATTGCGGTGGAAGGGGAAATGGGAAAATATCGTTACTAAAACTAAACTGTTTCTTTCTACAATGAGATGAGACGATGAGAACAAGTTAAAGTAGGAAAAAAGTGTACAATGGCTGACTATGACCAAAAAACGGTAATACCTACTTCGTTCGTACTAGGGACTCGCCCATCATCAGATCAAAGTATTTTTCATAGAGTGTGGATTAAACTAAACAGCATTAAGAAAAGGAAGATTGCGGTGAGACTGAATAAATACACCTCGTAAACTATAGCCACCGTACAGCCTCAGCTCATTATAGCCATTTTATAGTTTATATATTAATATTTTGTGTGTAACTTGTATGTAGCAGGGAGGGATACAGATAAAAGAATAGCTTAGCAAGCAATATTTTTCATGTGAGTCGTGATATCATTATAATCTAGTCTAGTATACAAATGTGCATCGCATCGGCATCACTAAACACCCTTCCAGTTGCTACCACTTACTTCCACTTCATACATGCATTACATACATTATATTGCTGCTGCTGCTGCTGCCAAGCATCCAAATCCAAACCAAAATGCTCGTTGATGTTCTGGTTCTGACGTAAATAATGCGTCAGCTCTTGCGTCAGAGGCTAGAGGAGAAACGGCCGAGAATGGGTTCATGAGCTTCACTCGCGATCGCGATATGCAAGCTGTCCACATTGTGTACATATATATTGGTATTTGGTATGTACAAAAATATTTTTACTCAAATTGAAAGGGTTTCTCTGCATATATGGAGACGGGACGGGGATAATGCCTATCTAGTCAAGGTATACGTATAGGTAACCTTGGTTGGTCGTTTTGCTTTTTTGCTTCTCCTCTTCCATTCCTTTTTCAATAGTTATATAGTAATTTTAGCAGTCACTTCCATAATGTTAATGTGTCATGCTCATGCCGATTTTGAACTCCGAAAATTCTTCCCTTAACGTCCCATATCATATCAGTACCATTCCATTGGGCCCATTCCTCTTCTTCTGCCCAAATTTGGCACAGATACCTACGTTCTATACGACTATACGTCTCACATGGACTTGCTCTGAGGAGTACGTATTGCTTCAGTTCGTTTCGTTCCCAACTATTCCACTCCTCCGGTATAATCACTGCTTGCTTTTCCGTCAATGAGGATTAGTGATATTGTACTTTTTTTGTATATCATATTTCTAGGTACGTATATATGTATACACCTTGTATACAAGAAATCTATCATTCCCAAACGAAAAACAGCTTCGCTGTAACATAACATTTTTTGAATGCCACTTGCACCCTATTCTTAAATAAATTAGCAAAGAAACCCTCAATGCCAAGTTTTGGCATGTCATATGCAGCAATATCACTTGCAGACACAACCTTACCTAACATTCAAAGTAAATATACAGGCGCAAGTTGGATTTGGGGCTACAGGCTTTGTAACTTTTAACGTAAATATTCGGCACGTTTGTAATGGACCAATAAAACAATTAGGCATTCTTTGCACAAGCTTTGATGTTGTCTCGTGTCTCTCTGTTTGTGAAGGTTAAACATGAAGTAGCGAAAATTAACAAATAACTCGTTCTTAAATCTCAAGTTCCATACGTACGCGACATCTGAAACTGCTTTCTCTGGTGGATTGGTAGCACCTTTCAGAATGACATTGAAAATAGTTACGTAACTAGTCGACTTCAGACAGACTCATTCATTCATTTTCCACTGCTGATGACGCTCGTCTCCCATGTCTCCATTCTACATGTGTGTTCCTGGCCTGGCAATTTAGAAGTGAACCACTTTTGCTCAACATTTGATAAGGATACTACTTATATATTCTGAAATCTATTGCACAGATTCTTGGTCACCGACATGGAAGAAGTTTAATTCTAATAATATCCCTGGTTTGGTTTGGATTTCATCAGTCGCGTGTCGCGTGTATCATTAAATCGTCGCATGAAATGTTGTAAATCGCAACACTGGGGCACATGTATCGAGAATAACTCCGATACCAAGTTTCTCAAAATCTTATAAAACACGCGTGGCTATACATATAGCATATAACATGTACCTATTATTGCATCCAGATCATAGAATGTATTGGTCTCTCCAATTCCAATAAATTAATTCGCGATTCTTCCACAATTCAGGCATTATGCTTGTTTTTGACATTACATCCCCGATAGTTAAAGGATGGTATTATGTTAACAAGCATTGGAATTTTGCGAGACACTTGGCACTAATCTTGCGGTATACAAGGCAATTCGGACAAAGGAATGTAATATTGTAGTATGCTCCTCGTAAAACGTGGTGCTTTTATTTAGCCGCAGATGTTCTTTTTATAATTTGCACCCACACAACCCACAAACGTAGGTGTGGAGAACGATGCTTTTGACTGCGCATTACGTTTCACATCGCATTCTTCCCAGAAGACTCCTCTTTCTCTGAAGTGGGATATTGTAACAGTCGCCCAGCCGAGAGAAACTTTTTCTCAATGAATGTACCAAAGGATTTCAACGCACTGCATGGGGGATAAGATATCTTGGTTTGGGCTCATGGAGTGCCAAAATTCACATTCTTCTTTCTCTTCCACCCTTAGCAAACCTAATGCAGAAAATCCACTACTGCAAACCATTTAGCTTTTAGATAATAATAATAATACGGGTAAATAACACAAGTCTTAATCTGCTGAATTTTGTCTGACGTTCGTTCTCTTCCGATAATACACGGTAACACGGTGCATTCACCAACACTATTTATCTCAATCTTTTTTCATTAATATTACTCTTCAGCAATATGTACGATGATGCACGTTTGTCATGGCATGATAGTCATGAATGAATCAAAGGAAACGATATATGGAAATCCCATTATACCGCTACCCTAAACCCCTACTACACTCTAAATCGTTAAACGACTAATGAGTTGCGTTTGCGTCAGTCCACGAAAGGAAGACCCTACCAAATTACATATACTTTTTGCCGTAAAAACCCATTATATCTGCAGACCTAGAGGACAGGACAAAGTATAACTTGATTACGATTACCTTCTGGCGTACCTTTGCTTTTGACGAAAGAAATTGCTTTGTTACAAAATTGGAGTACATATGCACCTTGGAAAAAAATGGAATTGAAAAGTACCCCTTGTACCATTTGGATTAACAGAACAGAAAACGAGAGTTATTACATTTATACTGTGAGTTTCCTTTCAAAATGACCTTTACGATACGATAAACATAGCCTTGTAAAGTTTCAAGGAAACGGGCTATTAAATGGAAGTGAAACTCGGGTAAAGCAGACATACTCCTAGAAAAGTAGGCACTTTCGATGACGATAACAGTGACGAAGAAAGAGGGAAGCTCAGCGTCACAAGGACAAGCTTCGCCACGCGGCGAGGCATTCCAAACTTTATCCCTAATTAACAATACTGGTACAGCTTCTCAGTAGTATGTTACGTGTAAAGTGAAAATAAATTGGTAAGCATAAATATGAGTTGTCAGTGCGGTCACTCGACAATTGAAAGCCGATTTTTTGGATAACCAGTAGTAGTGACAAAATGCCAAATGTCAAAAATTCATGCGATTGCAATTCTAAAGTTCACTGTTCCTATTTTACCTACAACGAGTCACGCAACTCGATTCTAAATTAATAACTTGCTACTTGGTTAATTTGGGATTTGCGAATGTGTATACCAATACACAAAAAAATCCCTTAAATCTATAGGCAGGCACCTTGAGTTACGTGTGTTGTATGTTACATACGTAAAATGACGTTGATAGATTTTGTGACGGTAGAGGCTATTTAGGCACTTTTTATCCAAGAGAAATACAAAGGCAGACATTTAGGGATAGAAGTTGCCTATTATGACTTTAGCCTTTAGTATATCGTATGGTTCCTATCCTATCCTCAGCTTTCCCCAAACTCTCTCCTTTTTCATTTTGGTTTGTGGAGAGCATTTCAATACACACGCTGCGCTGTATACATTCAGGTTTGTTGGCTTGAGCAGGGAGCAAAAACAGCGAGTCTGTGAGTGCATGTAATTCGCATTCACACTTTTTCAAATTGTGTAGGAGCTTTGGATGAAAACCAAGTTCAAGACAGAGCTGAAGAAGGAGTCTG
This sequence comes from Dicranocentrus wangi, assembly GCA_036850665.1. Lineage (NCBI taxonomy): Eukaryota > Metazoa > Arthropoda > Collembola > Entomobryomorpha > Entomobryidae > Dicranocentrus > Dicranocentrus wangi. Next base: position 14,728 of record JAANSN010000328.1, on the reverse strand, counting down.
TTTCGGGCTTGAGACGGACAGTGTCAGTGAGACGGGGAGAGAGTTTTGTTGATTATACTTTGCAGCGACGGCTAACTTCATTGAGCCGGCATAATATTAATATTGTAGGCTGTAAAATTTCCGAAACTTTCTTTTAGTAAAAAACAGTCTTTGCAGAGGACAGTTGCCGTGTATTGGCGTGTCGATTTACTAGCGTGGCTGGAGTTTCGAGTAATTTATTATATGTAGAGATATATATTTAAATAAGAATTACTGGAATTTAATTCTTTGTGAACTTGTGATTTGTATCAATTTTGTACTTATAACGGAACAAATAAATATTATATGACTCATGCAATCTTTTCCAAAGACACTTTTCAACAAACGTGAACAGTTATGTAATGCATGATACATGCAATTGGAATCTTCATTAAGCCACTTGTGGTCTGCCGTATGCACATTTTTTATTTACACATCTGCAGATCATGAATTACGTCAACAACTCAACTCACTCAGTTTCTTAAACCATTATCAGCTCGAGGGTTTTAGAGGGAGCAGTCTTTGTGTCTTTTATATGGTGCTGGTTCACCGCTTGAAACTTGAAGCTACCTTCTCGCACACTACCTCATCATGAACTTTTTTACTCGAGTAAATTGAGCAGTTCATTGGCCACTACTGCAAGGAAATTCATCACGTCACTATCGGTGCCTACCAAATCATCACCAGGTAAGCCTTCGCATACTGCGATACTAATATTCTCATCGAAGTCAATCCTCTGTAATCAACACAGTATGTGTTCACCTTTATTTAGTATCGTGTAAGCAAAGGTACACAAACCATAGAGAAATCTAGGAAGGGGAACTGACGTGACTTACGTTGTGTGGCTACTTTGCGGTTGTTTGAGATTTCATCAGTCATTAGTGGAGTTGACTGATTATGTGTTTATGTCATGTTGATATAATGTTCGAGCGCTTATATTTTACTCCTCTTAAATTGCACGTACCACTATGTTATACATGCAAATATATACACGACGACGACGATTCATTTGAGACCACTTCCTATCATAACTAATGCACATAAGCACATATTATATTGGATTCGCATAATATGAAATATTGGGGTACAGGTGTGCGGATGCATTGATTGCCATACATTTATGCAAATTATTGTCTTGCGTATTTGGAGTTGTATTTGAAAAGGGTTCTAGTGTATGAAACCAATAATCGCTTGCACTCAACATATCGCATGTGCGCGTATTGTTTTCTGTTTAGAAAGCAATGAGAGCAGTTGGCAATGAAAGTGTGCAACTGAAGGGTCTTCACGTTGAGAATTAATGAACAAGCGTGTAATTGTACGAACCGCCCGAGTAAATATATATGCAATTCAATTCAGATATTATATAGTTAGCTCACTTTGTTTCTCATATAATAATTTTGGGCCAAAAAGTTGCATTTTCAACAGTTATTGTAATTTCACAAAAGAATCCGGAAGGAAGTTCTGTGGGTGGTTAATGCTGACAATGGCGTGATAGTTCTTTCAAGTCAAACAATAAAACTGTTTAATGTGAAATTGAGGAAGAACTAATTGATAATATTACAAGTGCGCCCGATCATGACTCAGTCTTTTATAATACGTCACGTCATGAGAATTGTGGTGATAAACCAACTAGGAATCGAGAGTCGTGCCAGGACTTTGAATTGGAAAAGAGAATATTGACTGAATAATAAAAATGTGTAAGTCAATTTATATTCCACATATGTCACTTTTCAATAATTCCTTTTAAATTTTATATTAAAGGAATAAAGTCTATATTGGCTGCTAAATGGGATTTTGTGGTTCAGATGTTAATCTAAATCAGAGGCTTCTTTTGGTACCTACTATATCCATATTATCCATAAACTACTTAGGTCTGCTTTGCTTACATAATCGCACGTGTTACTCGAATTACATGTTCAATGTCAAACATTGGTTACGAGTTCAGCCCACGTCATTCATGGAAAAACTACCAGGGAGAGGGTTTGATGAAAGCTTGTAAAGAATTGACATAAAGCTGTACGGCTTCCTCTCTTACAATATGCAATAGACTTTCTACACTTGCTTTCCTCCAAGCGTTCGGTATCGGTGGTTTTGTAATAATGTAGGGTATATATATGCAATCCTTCGGTGTTAATATTACAATTTAATGGCTTGTTCCAGTGGAGGGACAAGACGTCATTGTCTGACACGTTATTACTTCACGTGAAACCATTTCCCCCCAAATTCTCGCTTTTATCGATTTCATATTTGATTGATCGACGGGTTTGAGTGGTCACTAGAAAGCAGTCACAATAGCCAATACAGCCTTCCCGACTTTTCCATCCCAACCCTATATTAGGTTACAAAAAACTCATAAATAGGTTGATTTGTTGGTTCCCACTTCGCACTAATATTGCATGTAAAGCTAAACTATGTAACTGGGATAATACTGGTATAAATAAGTAATCTGATCTTGAAAAGGTCAGACCACGGCCGAAACACACTCTCATATTTTGAAGCTAAAAAGGAAAACGAGGAAAGCTGGCATATATTATCCAGAGTCTAATTTCATGTGTAAACAATATCGGTATATTTTAAGGTAAATTTGGGTATGTATGAGATATTCTTGACTGACTGTTCTAGCCCTTCCGTCTTATTCCCTTTTCCTTGCTTGCTGCACATAAGGTTTCCTCAACCACAATACCACAACCACACGATTGTTTACGTAAAACGCGTGCTTTGTGTTTCACTTGAATAAAATGAGTTCTATTCTGGGATCGCAGCTCTGGAAATGCGGGGCATCCTGTACAGGATCAGTATGAGGTTATAAGTCCCTGGTCCCAGTTCAGAATGTTAAGTGCGTCTATCCCAACATCCAACCTTATGTAGGTATTGTGTTTAGATACGATAATTGCTGCTGGAATGGAGGAAAAAAGAAATGTGAAGTATGTGAACACGAATACCCCAATGTAGCACTTTTACTCATATTTATTGCATTAATGGCTTGACTAAAAAAGCTTGTACTTTCGGGACCCAGATGACTCCTAAAAAGTGACCTGCACCTGCGACAAAAAAAATCGTTGGCGAACTCAAGAACACACTTTACCTGTGAAAACGGTGTGGTTTGCTAAGGGACTACATAGCATGTGTATAGAAAGTCATATATAACGCAAGTCTCATCATTCCCTTTCCAGTTTTCCAGCAGGGGTAGCATCAACAAAAACCAAAAGGCGTAAGTGAACTATTCCACTTATGACTCTGAGAAAAGGTTGAAGTTGAAGGTGGTGTTCCCCAAACTCCTATCCAATCATTATGGATACAATAATATACTATGATAGGATGTATGTCTCAAACGGAGCAGTGTGTAATGGAAAAAGAAAATTGTACGTTGTCCTCGGCAGTGGTGTGTGAGGCTTGAGCATGTAATCTATGGTTTTCGCTACCAGGGAAAAATCGCAAATGGTCCATTGGAATGCTCCATTCAGGAATTGCTCCACAACGCGATTATATTTGTGAACTCTAGTATTTGGTTACTACTCTACTACTTACTACATACTATTTCAAGTCTCGAGGCGATGGTGAAATGTCTCGCGATTTGAGAATGAGTCGTGCCAACGGCAAAAAACACAATGTTATGGACTCATCATCATGCCCATACACTCGCGTTCCCACGTACTTTTTGCATCTACTTACAATACATCTCATTTAGCTCCACGTATAACTGTAAAGCCAGCTATACAGCACCTATTAAGCATGCACATTGAAGTGTTGTCTAGTAAAAAAATGGTATGTTTGTACATAATCAGAATTGTACATAGTCGTCTCTCACTCACTCAACTTCTCACTTTATTCCTCTTGCGCTCGCTCACTGCCACTCGCCACACACATGTACCAAAAAGAGCTCACACAATCAGTTGAGAGTTGAGTTGCGACTGTTGCGAGTAAGAGACTTTCATGATGATGGAGAGTATATGCGGAGTATAGAGCATATTAAAGCCAATTCCAAACCTCTGTTCGCTTTACTTACTGGTATAGGCAACTCTTTCCAAAAAATTGTGGAATAGATATCCGACTAGATTACGTCATTGCTTTCGAGATGTGTGCTCACACTGCTCAGGCATATAGGGCTATATACATACTTGGTTCTCATAGATTAACTAGTGAGCCTAGTGTGTGAACATAATAGAGAGGAAAAGAGACTGGTCCATTTCCTTGCCTTACTTTTCCTTCGATTTTCTCGGGGATCCCGAACAGTCCGACAAAATACTACGATCGTACGTACGTGTACTTACTTGTCCTACGCTTACTACACAAATCCACAACCAACATGCAGACATAAAGCTGCTATTCATGAAGCGGATGGATACGGCTTTTTTTCTCCGTACAAACAAAGTGTAACATGATGAGTGAGTGTGAGCCTTTCTAACGCTGTATCCTTTCTGTGCTTGGAGCACATCATCTGGTTCTCCTGTGACTCCACATTGTGTGGAAAGGTTTTTCCTAGAGAAAGACGTTTAGGGAATGTGTTGTGATCCAACTGGGAGAGAGAGAGAGAGACATAAGAGAGAAGTGGCGTTATACATATAACCTGCTTAGTGCTTAGACGAATGCATGGAGAAAACACTACAGGTCAAAACTAAATCTAGTGTTGCATTGCATTTCACATTGCATTGTGAATAGTGTCGTCATTTTTATCTTGTCTGCCTAGAAAAGGAACATTTTTTACTTTTTAGTGGTGCTGGTGCTGTACGTACAGTGTGAGAGCTGGTCGTCGTCATCATCACACTATCATCAGCTCATCACAACATCAACATCCTCGTCGTGAACTCTTTTTTCCCGTTTGCTCGTCTCTCCTTCCTCCTTATCCAAATACAGTCAATCCGTTGTTTTCCAGGGTAGATCCAAGTGTTCCATGTGGGAGAGGAAAGTAAAAGTTTAAAGGGGTGACGAGATGTTAGTCAAGACTGAGGACGAGCAAGGTAAATTTTGCACAGAATTGATTCCTTCGTGGTGGATCTGTTTGTAATTGACCATTTGGAATTTTCAAATATCATCAGTTTTGTGAATTACCTGTCTTATCATTGCAGTATATAAAATAACTTTAAACGTTTGCATTCAGTCTATGATTATACTATATTACATATAGTACAACATATTAGTGTTTACTAACAATTACGATTGTTGTGTGCAAATGTTGAATGTTTCCGTGTAGTGAAATTGGCGTGAAATTGATTATTAGTCACAGCACCATGCTTAAAAATGTGCGTGCGCTGCTAACACGGAAAATGGAAGTTGTGTGGGTTCAAGGCTAAATTGGGTAATCACATCAGTAGGAGTAGTTTGGAGACATCGTTGGCAATCGTTTATACAAAGGGGTTCCTAGAATTTCTGCGAGTACATAGTGATTTAAGTATGAGTCAAGTAACGGATTTACATTTAGACAAAAGCTCGGATACATCATTGACTTCATCATTGATTTCATGATGATGAATATGATATACCTACTCTTCTGAGACCAACTTCTCCTGCCTTTCGGACCTCTAAAGCATTTAATGTCACTTACTCAGAATCTGGCGTTGGCGTAAGTCATAAGTAGAAATGAAATAACCTTGCCTTCAAAAATATCTTTGTAGCAGTAATCATACGCAGATTAATTGCATTTATTTATGAACACATGTACGTATTCCCTGTAAAATTGGAAGGATGTTACTCACATATTATTATACCATTAGCTGGCGGTAATGTCCATGAATAATGTACAATGACATAAATATAATAATAATTATTATTATACCAATGACGTAAACAAAGTACATTATGAGAAAAGAATGCACAATGTGGGTGAAAGGATATATTATGATCTAAGAATCTTTCAAAAACAAGTTACTCATGCATACAAGCCAAGAATCCATACGAATGTGCGTAAGCTACTAGCCTAATATCATATTCCACTTCATGTTGCTTCTGGTTTTTTACACTTATACTGGACAAAAACAATTCTTTCTTAATGCATGACTTTGTGTTTGTTGCAGTCTCTGCGATGTAAAATCCAGGTTCATGATTGACTACGTTACAAATATTAGGAAACTCCAAGAAACAATTTTATGGATATTTTTTAACAGAATTTACACGTTACATGTTCTGCTTCCTGCTGTGGTTTCTGCTTTACATACAAGTCAGGCAGAGATATTAAATTGCTGGACAATGAGTCAATTAAATCGCCATGCATTAGTAATAGCACTCACATCAGTATATATCTTTGTTTTGCAATGATTTTGCAACATTATTGTCCCCATGCATGCATCTATTTCTAACTCGAACAAACTCTTGAGGTTCTCTGATTGTACGTACAATGTCTCCTTGTGTAGGGCGATTGGCGCATGTCGTAAGCATTTTGCTTTTGCAATTTTGCAACGCGTGTTATTTATATGACAATGTAGTTTTGCAATCAGCATCCTTCACGTGTTTCGCCTCCTGAGTAATATTTTTATTATCATGTCTTGTAGCTCTTTGTTGCGTATGCCATAAAGTCGAAAAGGCTTAACTATTCTCTACCTGCTGCCTATTTTCCTTATTGTCTACGGGTCAGGTCCGACAAAGGGAAACAGGAATACATTTTTACTCACCGTTCTCATCAGCATAATACAATCATAATGAGAGGATCATAAGTTGAGGTGATGACAACAACGGTGCTATACCGTATTGTTCACCGTATTGGGTACACCAGAGCATATGTATTACACTTACACTCTGATTTGAAACGTCGACCTTTACACTTGCTCCTTTTACCACGTCACATATTGCATGTCCTCGTACACCGTACATTGTACATATCCGTATAAAATGTAAGTAATGTATACTTGGTAAGTTGCCAATCAGGACAGGGTCAAAATACCAAACTGTGAGGATGGAAAATGTAAATTGGCGAACAGAGGAAGAGGAAGCTATTGCATCGCTACTCCCTCCCAAACGGACACTTGTCCATCACGGTCTTTTGGTTCATTGTATAGAATAGAATGTGTGGATAAACGAGAAAAAAATGTAGACTGGGCGAACGAAACGTTTTTAATTAATTCTGGTATCAATATTAGGTTTTTATTGATTTCATGAAAGTAGCGGATTGTGTTTTTAAAGCTTGTAGCTACTACCAAATAGCTAATTTAATTTGAGGCCACCATATGCACAATGCATTTATAACAATAACAATCCACCAAAATTGTGTGAACCTTGGCTGTACATCTTCAATAGTTGTTCAATTTCATAGAATATAACATGGAACGGCCGTTTTGTAAAGGTATCATATCATATTGATAAGTTTTGCCAGCTAATAAAATATACAACGCACATCTTTTCAAAAGCAAAGACATGCTATCAGAGAAGATTAATGCATGGTTCGTTAGTGTAAAACTCAAACTCAAAAACGTTGCCAGCAATATGACATAGGTATATACTACTGTGATATACCAAGAATGAAGTGGTTTTTTGTGACTGCGTGACAAGAATGCAGTCTTTATATCAAACACCTTGTTCATCTACCAAATTGAGACATATACTGCATTACCTATTCGGGCGTTTGTTTGCTGCGCTAGGGAGCAAAAGAATACACTGTATTATTATTCATGGTAGATAGGTATGGCAAAGTTCATTATTTTATTATTAAGGGTAGCCCGTACAACATTTTACTGTTGTGTAGCTATTTAATAATGCTAAAAGATGAAATATCGATATAACTACTTAGCAAACTGAAGTTATTTCTAACAAGGGATGGGTGACCTTAAACAGCAAGGATCATATTATGTGCTCCAAACTATAGTGGTGTATGTCAATCTGAATAAATGGAATATTAATTACTAGCAGCAATTTTGGCAGTAGCAGTGGAGCCAGCACGAACTACGAACAGTATTACTATCCTCATTCCCGAACAGGATGGTTTCAATCACGGATAAAGTAGTAATGTTCTACATAAGTTAAAGCGTGGCTACAATCCCTATAAAGTTTGTACCACATAAACTGCAACAAATGTGAATCCACTGCAAACTTGACTGTTGACATGATTGAGCACAACCTAGGAGTATTAAAGAGTTAAGACGTGAATCACACTCTGTGAGCAATCAGGTTTAACCTTTCTCTTTGAGCTGAAAACATGAATTTTGGCAGAAGGTACGCAAGAAGAAGCTACCTGTATGCAGATTCTCGCAGTGAATCCTTCTATATTTCACCGTCAGTCACTTCACCTCTTTTCCATATTGAATATACTGTACCGGTTTATTATATGCAATTGGAATACATATTTCGAAACACAATGAGAAAAAAAGATTTCTCAACTGGCGAACTGTTCTCTTTAAATCGTGGTTCTTGAATCTCGGCCAGGTATTGTTTGCATACAAATTTTTGCTTCGTCAAAGGAAATATACTTCATTCTGCTTTCATTACATAAATTCAGGTTCTCTCCCTCTCTCTTTACGTTTATGCACATGCACATTCTGCGTTTAATTTGCTCTCAAAATGTGCAGAAACAAGTTCACACGGCAAGGAGGAATTGGGAACTGCTCGCGATCAGTCATTTTTTGTGAGTAAGCATAAGTGTGGGTATTAAATATTTAACAGAATTGTATTTGAGGTATTAAATGGAAACGGAGTGGATCAACTTTTGACGCAAATTACAAAATGATATTATAATATCAGTCAGTGTTTGTTTTTCACCTACGTGGTTCTACTTGCACTTTGTACTCACTCTGAGCATAAAGGTATTTGGTACGTTACATTATTCACAATCAGTCTGAAATAGAGCTTTGGACTACAATAAATCTCGGCCGTACACTTGTGTATTTTTTACTCGTGTCGTGTTTGTGTCGTCTGTGATAAAAAAAGGTGCTCATAATGGTACTGGTGGTGAATGGACGCTGATCACGTCATTCCCATGTTGCTAGCATGTGTAATTAGATTGCATGCTCATAATACAAAATTTTGTTTGTCAACATGTACTGCCGAGAGTGCTCTAATTGTAAATAGTAGTCATGATATAAGTACATACATTCATCTATCTGTTTATATTTTCTCTTTTACGCAGGTAACGCAGTTGTGGAAATTACAGGGAACAAGACCCAACGTCAAAATCCTCGCTGGCCGCTTTTCATCAATACTTTGCCTCGACGACATGCCGAGGCTAGTTACAATCAAGCCGGTTACTCTTTCCTAGGAGGGCTCCGTGTGGTTTATATTGGAGCAGAGTTGGAGTAGAAAAACCACGGAACAAGCTGCGTATGTCATTTAAAATAAAACCAAAATGCCAATCTGTCTACAGAACTCTAAAGTTTAGGTGAAACTCCTCTGGTGTGCAATGAAACATGACTTTCCGTCGTGATTTCCTCGCCACAAAATAACATTGAATTACTCTGGATTTTGATACGGTGACACATTTTTTGTCAAGTAGACACGTAAGAATCCCCTATTCAATAGTAGTATCCTGTAACATTCGCGTTGTGACGTAGTTTACACCACCACACACATTCTTTGTCTCAACAACAGAGACTCTAAAACGTGTTCACAAGTTATCATGCTCAGTTCTAGTATACTATGTATCACACGGTATGAAATGAAAAACTCGACGAATACCTCATAACTTCATGGGAGCATTATTCTCGTGATTAACTTGAGTTTTGCTTTGCTTACGCACGCACCTCATCCAATAAGCGAAGCACCCAAGCCCGTGCTCATTTTTTTACGAGAGCTCTCCAACACCAAACAAAATTGTAAAAAGGGATTTACCCAATCTTGATTTCATGAGTGTCGTGTGCAGTTTGGTGATATAATATGAAGAGCGCACGAGACAGGCCATCCTCTGACAAAGTGAACTGCTAACTGGGCTCAAAAAAAAATAAAGCTGACATTGCACCTCGTCGTCGGTCGGTCGTCCAGCGTAAATGATTTCATCAGTCAAGTCTAGAAAGAAGAGCAGTTTGTATAGTCATCATCATCATCATCCTCATCGCAGATTCTAATACACACGTCCATCGCTAACATCAATCTGCATCATCTTATCACTGCCCTCTTGGCCATATAAGTATTATTATGCAGGCTGTGGTGATGTGTCTGTAAAAACTCCTGTCGGCTGAAGCACCAGATTGGATGACTGTGTGGTACAATGTGGTGGTGATGACGGCAATGATAAGTTTTATACGTCGTGTGTTGAAACAAGGCGAGTTTGTGTTTGTAGCTCTGCTCCACTCTGTTTTTAGTCGAGGTTGAGTGAGCTGATGGCGAGGTCGAGGAGGAATTAAACGGCCAAAAAATTTGTAAGCGTGGATCGATAATGCGTTCAAAGAATATCACTACGATAAGTAGTGCGACCACCAAAACAGCTTCGACTGTCCTCCTCAACCAGCAGAATACAAAGAGGGATAATCATAATCATCGCATTCTTGAAGCCAGTGGAATTACAGAGGAGAGAACCCGTGAACAGCTCAAGTCGTCATCCTCCTCATCATCATCCTCTATTGAAAATTTGTTCGTGCTGTGCCCTGTGACGGAGGTATCCAGTGTCGCTGGGGGATCGTCGTGGTGTCACCAGTTAATCAAAGTAGATACTTGCTCCGTTTGTTGATTCCCAGAATGTGACGAGAATAGATTCAACAAGGTAAAAAAGATTACGACGGCTCCACTCTTCTGAGGAGAAGAAAGTTTCAGATGTGTTTGTGTTTTTGTTAACTATTTGTTTGAAAAAGACTTCAAATTGGCGTCACGAGGTGATAGCCAATTCCCCCCTCCTCCTTCTCAGCAGCAGAAGCAGTCCCAACAGATGGAGAAAATGTCGGAGAAAAGGACACCCATCCGGGTGGGCTTCTACGATATTGAGAAGACCATTGGGAAAGGCAATTTTGCTGTGGTTAAGCTGGCCAGGCATCGGCTCACCAAGACCGAGGTAAGTTGCCATTTTATGGAATTATATTCTATTCATATAAACTTTAGTACTATTTATGAAGAGATATAATGAGCAATGACGTCACTGCTTCGCTTTAATTTTGGCAATGTAATGCTCCGGTTGTAGCCAGTTAAGATAACCAGAAAAAAATTACACAAGATAAGATTTCGAATGATGCGCACAATACCAAGTAGCTCACATCAGGTGTAATGACACACGTCTTTTCATGCAGCTTTGTTGTCAGTAGGCAGGGTCGTTTTTAAATTAGACTTACTAACCATTACATGTCGCATAAATATGGATATAAAGATAATTGCACAGAAATTAAATCAGTTATATTTTTGGCAGCACTTGAGTTCATATCAGGGATTTACCTTGACCTTGAGTTTACACTTGGATCTTCATCATCATCATCAGTATCATATTTAACGTATCGTGACAGTGTACATCGTTGCTTCTTGTTTTTCTTTTGGCTGACGTTACTCTCTGGTGACCAGTTCAAGTAGTCTATGTCAACCAAATTCAACGTTCAACCCAAGAGGCTATTGTGTATGAAAGAACGGTAATTTTGCAACTACATAACTGCTCAACCATGTTATGTAAATTGCGAATTCCAATTTATTTGACGATACATGACCTGCTATTCCTATATAACACATTTGGTTTTGGTTTTTTTTACATCTCTGTATTAAGACTCGACTCGAGTGGCTTTACGAGTAAACGACGCATTTAGCTGTTTAGCGTTACAAAGGGTGAAGAACTCTGGGTTTGTTTGTTACGTGTCTCTTGTCACAATCTCATAAACCCTGCACCAGTAGGGTTCATCTGTTGAGGACTTGATGTGAAACTAATACCAACCAGAGTCGTCAGTAACATGTCATTGCATGTCAGGCAGCACTGCAGCACGCTTCAAAGCGGAAATTGAACGAAATGACTATGTACATGTACACCCAAGTAGTTCCAAGTTTGGTTTTCAATCCCAACTTGCGAGAGACGTAAGTATGCAGATGACAAAACACGAGAAATTATGCTATTTACCTTGGAATCCTTTGACGTAAAGGAAGAATAATCGAATTGAATAGAGGTAGATGGATATATTATGTGAACTTGTCTCTGCGTTCGCTATGGAATATATGTACGTACGCACGCACACACTTGTGAAGTTTGTTGTTGAATTTTTGTTGTTTACCATTACATATTACATATCACAACAATAAGTGGGCATATATACATGGAAAAATGTGTAAAATATGTTTATTCTCATAGGAAAAAGAATGTAATAATAATAATAATAATAGTGGAGCTGAAATGGATTATGTCGAGAGCAAGAATAAAAGTTCAAAGTTGAAAGTGTGCTTTGATCAATTGCTTAAAAGTATATTGGAAAATTATATTACCATCGAATCGACTACATGAAAACGGAAAAAATTAAATTACGTTTCACGTGCTGCAGAAATGAAAGATGGATAAGAAGATGGATGGCAATATGGGATTCTGCTGTTGAATGTTAACCTTGATATGATAAATGCAAGGACGGGAAACCACTGGAAAAGTGGTATATGTAACTATGCCCGATATTATAGTTAATGTAGTTATACATACAATGGCAGCACCAGAATATGCACCATTGTTCGTGATTCACTCTATACCAAATTTCGTTATATTATTATGAGTGTGGCAATAGTAAACAGGAAAGTGTTCCGCTAGTCGGCGAGACTTGATTTATAACCATAAGTACCAGATATTCGGAAGTAGGAAAAGAGGAATATGACTGGACCGTGACACTTGTTTCGGATCTCATTTTCCGCCAGATATCCTATATTGACATATTTATACTTTACTAGTAAAAGATAATATGTCTCATGTCAAATGCCTTGGCAAAAGGCCAAGGTAATTAGTGATAGACCTCCTTCTGGCCAAAAATGCCCATCAAATACGGAATGATCGCAACATGACTACCTAAATGTGAAAACACAGGCAAGACTACATAAATCTACGTTGAGCAACCTTAACTGTATCATGTCGAAAAGGGTCTTATCTGAAATCGCGGTGTTTAAAATAGATGTCAAAAATGTTTCTTGACTGCTGTAGAAGGATACTTTGGTTTAAGTATACATATAGCTTCATTCATCACATTACTAATTACGGGGTAATTGAAGATGATATATACATTTACAATAAGGGTATAGTATTTTTCCTACTTCATATTTTGCATTGCGTATCAATCAAGGGAGGAAAAGGCGTTTTTATGTATACCTGCTTCATCTTATAGATTTGCAAAGCATGAAAAAGCGGAAAGCCCAAACCGCTTTCCTTCAGGTTACAAAATCATAAAGGAAATTCCAAATCTGTTTCCACGTATAAGCTCAGGTATACCTATAACTGTCTACTGTGTTACACTATCAAACAAGTTTTTTCTTTTGCTATAAAAACTTCATGGTTATATCAAGCATGTAATTAAATCTTGGGGTTTAAGTTTTTTAGGGCGGTATTATATATTATAGTGCATCCATACCGATCAAAGATATAAATGTTGTGTGAACTCAAAAGAAAACGTTTGTTACATGGGTCATTATCCATTACATCATCTTTCAGTTCTGGAAAAACATGGGAAATGGAAAATTTTCCTCTCGCGTTGCAGCATTTGCAAAGCCATCCTGAGAAATCATTGCCAAAGAAGTTTTGTGTCGTAAAATAAATTCGTGTGTGAATTTGTGATAATTGAAATTAACCTTTGAGCCTGGTCTTGACGTTGGCCATTTCACGTTATGGATATGATTCTATTCACAAGTTTTTGAAAACTGGTTCGCAATCTGGATTCATGACTACTACCATTGTAAAAAACATTATTAAGATGTGACTAGGTCTCTGTTCCTAAAATGTTCTATCATAATATTCACTCACCTCCATATCATTCTATCCTCAACTTCATAATATTTTATTCAGAAAGGTTTGATTCAGAAGGGTGGTTAAGTTTGTAGAAAGTACAACAAAACTGGGTAACTTGAGTAATCCGAAAATGTGCATGTTGTGAAACTACTCACCTTGAACTTGTACATGTGTATCATGTTGCGTGTTAAAGTTTAATTTTCTTTTGCGTCGTAAACGAGGAGGTCAGTGGATTGAGTAAGGTCGCTGATCATAATATAAATCGTCTGTTGGATTTAGGTTAAAAATGCAAATGCGTCTGGTAATTCATAAATAAATATGAATTCTGTAATATTATTATTGGCATTTTGAAATTTCCTTTTGCGTTGTACACTCGTCACACTGCGTTGTAAGTACCTAAGATTGATTCAAATGGGTTGCAATTTTCCGCAAGTCTTTTTTCCATGTTTTACAATACATGCTTCTCATAAAATATTGATTTAGAGCACTCGTCGTAACATGACATGACTTGTCCATCATCTTCTCCAGCCTGGAATTGTAAAAGCCTGTATGATTCTCGACTGGACATACTCGTCTTGTTTGCCTTATCAACACTTGCTGAGATGATGTGATTAGTCGCAATCATGAGCTCGTGATAAGTCTTGTATGGTGTGAAACTATAGAACAAGTATAATTTGCAAGGTGGATTTAGTTTGGAACCAGTGTTATACACATTGATATATACTATAATTTCATCTTGGGGATGTGCTCTGAGAAGTGAAACTATTTACGTAAAGCGTAAACATGAACGACAGTAGTGACCTTGTAAAGCAAAATATTATTCAGTGCTGGTGATGATGATGATGTTGTAGCTACGAAGTATACTTTTTTCTTACCATACTCATTCCACGACCACTCTCATATTATGAGTGAGTAAACTTT
>JAANSN010000327.1:0-65579 GCA_036850665.1 Dicranocentrus wangi | reverse complement strand
GGTCACTTTCGAAGAATAGTTAACAACGGTTGGGTTTCCTTGAGTTGCCGGGGTGGGATAAGATTAGCTATAGTAATTCAATTAAACTAGAAAATAAATTTATCGATCTATTTAAAAAAAATTACTCCCTTTTAAAGGGGGTTCCTCAGCTAGTATATATTACATTTTCCTCACCACCACCCACACAATTAATAAATCATTCCTTAAAAAACGCCGAACGCCGTCCACAGACGTTTGCAGAAATAAGCTCTAGCATTAGGAATATAAAACGTAGCATTTTAGTATATTTATGTTTTTAGGAGTCAAATCAATAAAACTTTCCCATCAGAGTTGCAACAACTTCTTTCTCTCTCAAGTTTGTGGTGGAATGGAAACATGTTGGAGTAGTTGGTTGGTGTGGTGGAACCTTTTGGAACGTTGGTCGTCGGGGATCGATGATGACAAAAAACAACAAAAAGTCATTATCATCATCATCAACATATCATTCCGTTAAAATATTGCAATCCTTCATATCAGGCAAAGGAGGCACGCGTGTAGCAAAATGCGAACATACGATGACATTTTATGGTAGGATGGGGATGGGGAATATTATTTCTCTGCACAATACAAGAAGAGCCCAACAGGCCTGCTCCACTGACTCCGACGACTCCACTACTCATCATACATAGGTATACTATATAGGGCTGTCAGTGTTGTCATAGTGATACTCCTTCATAGAGTACTCGTAAAGGCCGGCAAACAAACACCGACTTGTTGAAATAGTCCGTCACCAACACCATCACCATTCACCATATACATACATAAGAGCAGAGAGAGGAGAGCATTTTTTAAGGATATTTATTTAGCACACAGACACAGACACAGACACAGACACAGAGTTGTAGTTGTAGACAGAGAGAGAGAGAGAGAGAGAGAGAGAGAGAGGAGTCAAATGCTCAAGTAAGTGACAACAACAAGAGAGCTCTCTGGATATTAGCTTAGCTGCTGCTCTTCTTCTTCTCTGGTCTCTCTGGATGGAACGACGACGAACGTATACAAATACAAAACATATTTTATCATCATCATCATCATCATCCAACAACGTCTCCTCATCCATCCGTTCAATCCATATACTCGCTCTTGCATATTATTATTATTATCCACAAAATATCACACATGGTATATATTACTGACACCACACCACTGACTGACTGACTGTGTGTAACTGTGTGCGCCTCGCCTCTCTCCATCCAAAACTTGTCGTGTATGTCGTCGTATTATTATCATCACATCACCATACCGCACCGCACCGGACGGACCGGGGATTTGTCACATCACATCACCATCGTCGTTGTCGTCGTCGTCGTCGTCGTCATCAAATAACGGCGAACAAATAGTTGTGCATGTAGAGTAGAGACAGAACAGAACGTGCGTTCCTCAGTCAGTTTTGTTTTGTTTTGTTTTGTTTTGTTTTGACAAATTATTGTGATTCTGCAAGAACAATCGGTCCTCAATTAATTGTTGATTGTGTGCTAACAAAACCTAACTCTCTTTCTATCCTTCAACCTTCATCGAGAGAGAGAAAAGACATTTAAGTAGGAGTAGAAGAGGAGTCAAGTAAATAAAGTATTCGGAAAAAAGGTAAGTAAAAGGTAGAGAGAACAGATATGATGAAGGTGATGACAGAGTGGGGGTCAGTGGTCATTAGTGTCAGTTGTCAATTAGTCAATTCTAGTGACACCTGCCTGCTGATAGCCTTCTAGTCTTGTTGACTTTATGATTTATGTAAAAGGCTAACAGCTGTCAGAGAGAGAGAGTTGTCAGGTATATTGTTTACATACACGTGTCGCACGTATTTAGAGGTAGTATTGTAGTGTCAAGGTCAGGTATTTACTGGTGACTGGAGGGTCAATATAATTTGTTTCGAATCTATCTAATTGTCATCACTTTTAAAGAATATGCATTATTATTAATTCATTTTTTTCTTATTTGTTTGCACTCTAAGGTTAATGACTATGACTGTGTGTTTATTGGAGTGCACTCACTAATAATTCTTTTTTTTATATATTGTTGAAATTTAAAATGTGAAATGTTTGATTTTAATGTTTATGTCATCTATTTTATCAGGGCTCTGGGGGTGGGTGGTGTGTTGGAGTCGTTGTGATTGGATTCGAATTGTTGTGAATTGAAGTGGCCAAGATGGACGGAGTTTCGTATTTGATACTGGCTGTGGCGACCCTTGCGATCGGATGGGTTTTAACGGTGGTGGTGTTTCGCAAGGGGCCACTTGCAGACGACGCGGAGCATGAGCATGAGCACTCTAATAAAACTGCTCAGAATGGTATGGAAGTACATATATATGACAATGGCAATTAATGAGATTGGATACTTTTTGGTACCTGTTGGAACCTAAACTTGTAGATTGGTTAATTGAATTAAAAATGTGTGTATGTTAAAATACAATGTGGGCACAACAGGGGATTCTAAGGGCAAGAAGCAGAGTGGTTCTGGAGAAGGAAAAAAGGGCGCTTCCAAGCAAGGAAAAGCTAAAGGGAACCAGGCGCCAGCTAAAGAAAAGTTTTCACATGCGTGGCTTATCTCGACTCTTAAAGGACACTCCGGCAGGGTGCTAGGGTTTGACTTAAGTCCAAATAATAAATTTCTGGCTACTTGCGCTGAAGGTATGATGACTTATTTACTATAAGGCTAATAATAGATTCCACATCAATTTATATTAAGAATAGGTGGTCGTGGGGTAGGTATATAATGAAACATGTTTATTGTTGCAGATCGCACTGTCTACGTATGGTTTACGAAGGACTTTGCTGATAGGGACCACAAAAGTATCAGGGTTAATATTCCGTTTGATCACGCCACGTTTGTACGATGGAGCCCGGATAGTAAGGCTTTCGTCATCGCTCGCCATGTTGAGAAAATGTTGGAAGTTTACAAACTTGGCAGAAAACCTGATAACTCCATTGGTAATATTACATCTGCTTTACAGTGGCCTCAAGTAAGTTGTTTTTGCCCAAAAAGCTATTATTATGTGTCAAAAATCATTTCTGTCTACATTCTACTTAAACATGGCCATACTACTGTATTTTAAAATTGATTTAACTTTTTATTATAGGGTGGCTCCAAAGCTCTTGAGTACGTTGGTGTCGGTATCGCATGTAATGGCAAGTTCGTTATGAGTTGTACCAGTGATGGAAGTCTCGTGTTGCGTGAGCCCAAGGGTCTCATTCTCAAAACGCTTTTGACCCCATTCACCACCCTTATCGAAGTTAAAGTCTCTCCTTGTGGCCGCTACGTTGCTGTTGTTGGAACCGATGAAATTGTGGTTTATGAGGTTCTCTTTAACGCAGTCTCCAATGAGTTCCAGGACGCCGTTTTGAAATGGAAGCTGAAAGTAGCAGGAGGGGCTAACATTTCATGCATTGCTTTTAACACAGACTCGTCTAAAATTGCTGTGATTTGCCAGAATGGCAAGTGGTTCCTCTATGACACTACAGGTACCAGAATAAAATATTATTTATGCCTATGCGATCTATATAAATTGAGGTGACTGTGTGTGTAGTAGTAGTAAATATGCAGATAATCCGGCAAATATCGACATTCGTTGCTAATTGATCATTTTAGGAAGTCGAGTCAACGTTGAAACCAAGGGTTGTGTTGAGGGTGACTTCTGTGGTCATTCAAATCCGGTGATAGCCTTGTCAGGAGACCATCGTGTGGTTTTGGTCGGTGCTCAAAACAATATTTACCTTTTCTCAGCCTTCAGTGGAAATCTGCTCGATAATATTATGAGTGTTCACAAAGGTAAAATACAATTCATTGCTCGCTTAGCCTACAAACTAGCCGAGTCCAGTTATCAGTAGCTAAATGCATAAAAGATTATGTACATTTTGTGAATATAATATATCAATGCAATTTGTTTTACTATATTTGGTGTAGAGGGTGTTATGTGTGTGGCTTTCACGGCGGACTGCAAATATTTCCTGACGGCGGGTGATCACGTAATCAATGTGTTCAACAATGTGTCATGGTATAAGGAAACGATTAAGAGCTTGAAAAACCAACTGAATGATGCTTCCATCACGGGCTCAATGAGAAGCAGACTCACCTCCGAACTGTCATCCTTCGAACAGGAAGCCAAGTCGAAAGGTCTAACCGCCAACCTTAGTTAGAGTGTCTCCTACTTATCTCTGTCAGATAGATCGAAGAGAGAAGATGAACTAATGAAGTACATTAAGATACGAATTTTAATTACTGATTTTGCATATATAGAAGACGTATATATATTCAAATGAACTGAAATATGATATTGTACTAATACGTAATATACCACTATGCATTTTTGTTATGTTATGTTAAATCTCACTAGCAGTACATTAATCTGTATCATACAACACGCCGATTTCTGTAATCCTCCTGCAGTTTCAAATTGTACACCCTTTCGTTGTCAGAATAAGTAAATGGCAAACCAGTACTCAATATTCACAGTTTGGTAGTTTTAGAGACTTTATTCAATCCTGTATTTCAATTTCAATATGCGTATACACACTCAATTTAGCAGCCAGCAACAGGCAACAACAGTCCCTCCCTGCCCACAATTTTCCATCCAATAAAGCACGCCTCCGCAGCTTTGCACATTTTAAACCATGAGCTAAACGTAAATTCCCTAAAATTACAAATCCTCTTAATCATTAATCGTAATCTTACCGGGATAACCCCTCGCATGCTGCATTCTTCCCTTTTGGTCCTCATCATCTCCGCGCAAAAAATCCAAGTTTCTACCGGTATCATCTCAAATATGCATACCTATTACAATAATATTCATATCGTCATCTGCCAACTTATGATGGAGGAGTTTTTGCACCTCATCCACTAATCTCATCATCATCATCATCAATCATAATAAAAAACCGTGAAACACTATTTTACAATAGCGTGTAAGTACGTACATCATTTTAAAATGGATATATAAACGTGCGCCGCCCGTCACGTCACAGTCGTGGGCTCTGCTTATGGATTATATGGACTGGAGCATGGAGGCCAAATTGGTTTACCACCACCGACCGACCGAGTAGTGCCCACCACCCACACCACCTCTCTTCCCGTCTCACTTTCTCCCAGTCATGTGCCGACTGAGGGCTCACATTTGGACGTGAAAAAGCCGCTGGAGCACAAATACATATTTTGCATTGCTATTTACTCCTTGTACGTACGTACACGAACACGGACCGTCTTCTGTCTTATTATTACTCTACTCTCCTCATCTCGGTCTCTTTTTCGTCAGCAGCAGCAGCAGCAGCAGAGGAGCAAAAAGAAAGCAGGGATCCGTCGTCGTCCGTCGGTGGTGGTGTAGCTAACAAATGTCTTAAAATCTTCCTGGTGTCTCTGCTGGAGTTTTACACCACTAAGAATTATCATTGTTGAGATATTATTATTTGTCATGTGAAATCTTATTGTTGTTACAGCACAATTACAAGACTAATACCAATAATAATAATAATAAGAAGAAGAATAGGAAGAAGAGTGGGTAAACTTTTTGGACATTATTAGAAGGACAAGCAAGCAGCGGGTCAGTTTTTTTTTGTCGTGCAGTTTAGGATATTATATTTGTCATAATCACATAGATCTTTTGTGTATAACTAATGAGCGTTGTGTATAGCTGGAAGGTCGAAGGTCAAAAGTGTATTTAGTGTAAAAAGAAGATATATCTATAATTGACATTGACATCAGTGGTGGCAAGCAAAAAGAAAAAGCAGCTGGCTGTGAGAGCAGCAGGTCAACTTATTGTTAATGGTGACGATGGCAGAGGAGGAGGACACGACGGCGGGTGGCGGCGGTGCTCCGGCACAAGATTATCGTGACTACGTTGTACCTCATGTTCATCCGAAATTAAGGGACTACCAATTTGATAGTGTGGACGCCTGCTATGAGTACATGTTGAAGTACAGTGCTCCAAGGGAGACGGCAGTGATTAGGTAAAACAAAATACGATACTTTCTTTGTATTATAGTATAAAATATAAGTTATTAAATTTGTTAGTCTTGAGTAATGAGTTCATGAGAGGAGTTACCGGTGACCGGTGACCGGCCAATATTATCAAATGATTATGTGTGTGAAGGTGGCAGAAGGAAGCCGAGTGGTGAATGATGACATGTCAAGTTAATATATTATTATCATTAAGTATTATTATTCCGTTATTTGCAGTACGGCGCTAAGCAAACAGGCACTGGAGGCACTCAAGTGTGTCAGTATACTAGTGTCGTGGAAGAAGAAAAACGACAAGGAGGATGTCCTAGTGACCCCCCTCCTGGCAAGGGTACTCAGCAGACTGATTTATGGAATTCAAGGGAGAAAGTTTGAGCGGAGAGCCAAGAGCTACCTCCTCAAGATCCTTCGTCAACTGGGGTTCGAGAATGCTCCCAAACTTACCAGTCTCCTGTTTGAGCTGGACAAAAACATGGTATGCTTGAGTTTGGTGTATGACAGCATGCTGAAGGAGTCCCCGAAGGAGAGCGTTTTCAACGAGGGGAATGGGGGCAAAGGCGCCGCTGCCGTGGTTGACTTATACGCCAAGGAGTTTCTGATGACCAAAGTTCCGAAAACTCGGTGGGTACTGGAAGTGGTTTCTCGAACCCTACTACCAATTCTAGCCAAGGTTGAGGGTTGCGAGACAAATGTGGTGTCGTGCATCTCCAAGGCTCTGCTCAGGTCTCCGGAGACTTCAATTGAGGTAATTGTCATATATGTCAACAAAAATTGACGGGCAGAAATTCATTGTCACTCAATCATCATCATATCATACTTACAAGGATTTTTGTTATTTTTTTGCTTACTTATCCACTGTAGGCGATTGGGTTTGCTCTACGAGAAATGAAGCCTTCACTGACAAAGGATACTGCGGTGGAACTTGCCAAAAGGATTGGTGCATGCTTAAATACGGAAAATGAGAAATTAAGGCAGCAAGCCGTCTTTGCTTCTAAAGCCCTAATTTGTGAGGTAATCCCGTCATTCTCCTCGCGTCATTTCGTTTGTTAATTTACCCCCAATGAATCAGTTTTGATAGTAGTGATGATACTGTGTTTGTACTCCATAGATTACGGAACCTGCGATAAGACAGACAGCCATCA
The DNA here is from genome assembly GCA_036850665.1 of Dicranocentrus wangi. NCBI lineage: Eukaryota > Metazoa > Arthropoda > Collembola > Entomobryomorpha > Entomobryidae > Dicranocentrus > Dicranocentrus wangi. The sequence goes on along the minus strand of JAANSN010000327.1, from coordinate 58,458 downwards.
ATGAATTCTTCGAGCTTGTATCACCGACTGCCAAAGGAACTAAATCTGTGTTAGCTTCTGGAGCAAAAATTACAGTTTTAAATGTACTGACTGATATTTTAAGTTGGCATAACAAAAAAATGTCTGTAAGTGTATTGTCTTTATGCGTCCATATAATAACCTTTATACTTCTCTCTAGGTTATTAAATCCGTAAGTAAGGATCTAGCACAGGTTGACAATTTAGCTTCTTGGGTGACGGAAAAATGCATGAGACTGCTCGAGACTGATGGTACAAAATAAATTACCTATTAGTAATATATAATATTATAGCAGTACAGCACAATTCAAACCTGATTACTACATAGGATTTTTGTGTTTGTAGTTCACGAAGGTACCCTCTTGGAAGGACTTGAAGTGATTGCGGCATGGTGTTCGGGACTTACCGACTATCCTTCATCTCTCTCCAAGTATATTAAGAATGGACTGACATCACTAAAAGGCAATATGCGTTTAGGTCTCGGTCGGCTGATGGCAAGACTTTTTGCAGACAATCGAATCACGTGGGTGACTGATATTGTCGAACCAATTTGTAAATGCATTGGAAGCGCCTTGGGACAACCCGCAGTGGTTTGTGGCTTTAAATTGTTAAATAATCTCTGTCAGAATTAAGATTGTAGCCACACTTGGGAGCTGGTTTTAAACACCTGGTCTAATATAACTTGTTTGTATTTTGTCTTTAGGTCAACAATCTTACGGAGGCCATATCATTAACCATTGTTATACTGAATGCTTCCAAGGCAAAAATTAGCGTTCCAGAAAACACAGTCGCGCAGGCCAGCAAGATTCCTGGTTTTGTAGATGAAAAGTTCCTAAGCACTTGCTTTACTTGGGTACAAAGTCATGTGGCCCTTCTGGTGCAAGCCATTCTTTCTAAAGACACATCATCAAATTCAAAAACTTATACTGCAATTATACAGTGTCTATTTTGTCCAGAGACCACGGTGAGCTTATTATTATTATTACGCACTATCCTATGTATAAAGCATCTTTTCGCTCGAGTCATTTCAATATACAATTGTTAAACTGCAATTATTTGGTTCTTTTTCTGGTTGTGTGTAGGTTCGGGCGGAGGTGAAGTCTACGTTCAGAGACATAATAGTTTCAACTAGTAACCTGAAAGTTATTCAAGAGTTTATTCGTGCACTGCAGCAAGTTTTGCGAAAGGAATCAGTTTCTGTAAGTGAATCTATTCCAGAATCCAATTTCATTTTATCCAGTAGTTATGTTTTGTTGTTTTGTATTGTAATAATCAACTGGTTTATTCTTAATATTATAGAATCACTTGAAGGATGAAATCACCCGTCACTTTGCCGATTGCATTTATGATGAACGATGCAAACTTTCAAAACAGGATGACACTCTCTGTCGAATCCTTATCGATTTAATAGAAGCGACTCACGAATTCCCTAATAACAACATCTGGTCCAATTGTTGGGTCCGCCGGAAGGGACCTAACGCTGGTCTGAATATTATTGAAAAACACCGCGAGGAAATTTGTAGAGCTTATGTCTCCGAGTTTGACTGCAGCGAAACGAAGAAACGCGCTCTTCGAACATTAGTGAAAGAGCACAGCAATCTAATTATGGGAGATGCTATCGATGTGGCAGTAGCTTTGCTGAAGGATCCTACCATTTTGAAGATATCCCGTGATGATTATTTCGTGTATCGAACCCCTGAAGGCCAGTTATATAATACGTCCGTTCTGGATGCGGGGGCAGGGGATGCAAATAAAAATATGAAAAGGGAGAGCAAAGTCTACTCGTACCAAGAGCAATTGGAGGAAATCCAACTTCGGAAAGAATTGGACGAGAAGCGAAAAAAGTCTGGAAAGGGACCTTCCTACACGCCGAAACAATTGGAAGGCATGAAAATCCAGTTGGCCAAAGAGAATCAAATTCGAAGTCAGATGGCTGAACTTGATACGAAGGTGAAACGTGCATTGGGAATTTTGGCAATTTTGATGGAAGCAGATTTGGACTCCTTTGGCTCGTACCTGAAAGACTTTATCAATGAACTTGTCGCTGTAATGAAGAGTCCCCTGGCAGCACCTCCTGCTGTGCTCCTCTATGTGGACATTGCGAAGGCAATATTCCCCTTGAAGTGGTTTGGCGAGGCACTGGCTCAAACTTGTCTCCGTCTAATCAACCCGCTTTGTGATCCTCAACCAGAATGGCAAGAGGTGAAACTTCAGTTTGCAGTTCAGAACGCTTTGGTTGCATTGAAGGAGTCCAGCCAGACGACGACACTGCAGCAATCTGTCTTGTCTTACTGCTACCCATTTTTCGTTTTGGCTGTCAAGAATTTTCCAAAGGATATTCAAATCCTCTGTCCAGTCGTTCAAATCATCACCAACTTTTGCTCTCATCTTGGAGTCGACTTTAGTCTGGATTGCGACTCCATTCCTCGTGCTAACATTACCAATCTTTTGTATGACATAATGGAGTCCAGCGAGGGTACCACTCAACAGCTAACTATTTCTGCATTGACTTGCTTCCTCAAAACCTTCAATTTCAATGGAGCTGCTCTACTGGAGCCATTGGAATTACGGCGCTTTATCGACGCTCTCAAATCTTCCGTTTTGCCGGCACGAGACACTGCTCTAACTTGCCTGGATATTCTATTGCAAAACCGGATTGACTGGTGGGATGAAGCCTGGATAACAGACGATGTCGAGTTAAGACGACTATTGGCAGCCTCGGTGTATCGTGAGCAGTATGATCCAGTGGACAGAGTTGCAGAATTTGGGAAAAGGGTTTGGTCGGACGCGAAAGACATTCTACCCGAAGAGTATGAGCTATATATCATCCTAGCTGATGACATCGTTCATCCTATCGAAGTTGTGCGAACCTCCGCCGCAAAAGCAACTGGAGCACTGTTGTCAGTGTTCAAAGAAAACCTGCCAAAGGTTTTGCAGGACCTAAGAACCAATTACGAAGAGTATGAGATTCTCACTCCTCCAATTGTCGACAGTTTTGGCCGTGTTCTGGAAGAGGCTGTCGACAAATGGGAAGCCAGATGCGGGATTGGGCTGACCATGCGAGAACTTGCCCCTCTCATGTCGACCTCTGAGGCTGAAGAAAACATGAAATGGATTGTGACGGAGACGCTGGGAGATCGCTCCAATGCTGTTCATGTCATCATGCTGGAGGCGGCCGTAGAAATCGTTAGAGTCCATGGCGGAACCTGCCTCAACAGTTTCATTGAGATTATCGAGACATTTTTGGAAAAGGCTGAAAAGTCCAGGAGATTCGACAACGTTAGGCAAGCGTGTGTTGTCCTTATGGGATCCCTAGCAAGACATTTAGACCCAAAGGACGGCAGAGTCAAGTCAATCTTTGATACGCTGATTGACACCCTATCCACACCATCCGAGAAGGTTCAAGAGGCGGTGGCCAACTGTTTGCCTGCACTCGTCCCTGCCGTGAAGGATGATGCAGAGGCGATTATCAAAAAGCTTACAACGAAGATGATGGGATCGGACAATTTTGGGGAGAGACGAGGCGCAGCATACGGTCTTGCAGGGCTTATCAAGGGCCTAGGGATATTGTCTCTGAAACAACACGACATAATGAACATGCTCGCAAATGGCATGCAAGACAAAAAGGATTTTAAACGACGAGAAGGTTCTCTGATGGCATTGGAGTTGTTGTGTGAGTTTTTGGGGCGCCTTTTCGAGCCATACATTGTCCACGTGCTTCCATACCTCCTTCAGTGTTTGGGAGACTCCAATGTGTACGTGCGGGAGGCTACTGAAAATACGGCGAAGCGTGTCATGAGTCGTCTTTCAGGACACGGAGTGAAACTAGTCCTTCCAGCGTTGCTAGCAGCTTTAAATGAAGACTCGTGGCGAACCAAGTGCGGCTCTGTGGAGTTACTCGGTAGAATGGCGTTTTGTGCACCAAGGCAGCTATCTGGCTGTCTGCCCATGATCGTCCCGAAATTGATTGAGGTGCTTGGGGACTCCCACGTCAAAGTTCAAGATGCTGCTGCCAAAGCCTTGAGCTTAATCGGATCGGTGATTCAAAACCCTGAAGTTGCTAGTGTTGTACCCGTGCTACTGGAAGCTCTTCAAGACCCTGGAAAGAAAGCGACGAATTGTCTTCAGGCGCTGTTACAAACGGAATTTGTTCACTTTGTCGACCCCCCATCCCTAGCTTTAATCATGCCAGTTGTGCAGCGTGCATTCCAAGATAGATCCACGGAAAACAGGAAGATGGCTTGTCAAATTATAGGAAACATGTATTCCCTCACTGACCATTCTGATTTGGCTCCATATATGGACAACGTCATGCCAGGCATTCAGGCTTCCTTACTTGATCCTGTGCCGGAGGTACGTGCAGTTGCAGCCAAGGCTCTTGGTGCAATGGCAAAGGGAATGGGAGAGAAATGCTACGAGGAGTTGTTACCGTGGTTGATGAAGACACTTGTCTCAGATGTCAACTCTGTAGACCGTTCTGGAGCAGCTCAAGGTCTGGCAGAGGTGATCGGAGCGCTTGGAGAAGAGAAGCTGCACAAGTTTATGCCCGAAATTATTCGCAAGGCGGACTCGGACGATTTGGCTCCGCACGTCCGGGACGGCTACATGATGATGTTCATCTACATGCCGGGCGTGTTCGAAAACGCATTCGTCAAATACATTGGTCTCATCATTAACCCAATTTTGAAAGCACTCGCCGATGAGAATGAGTACGTGAGAGAGACCGCACTACGGGCAGGTCAGAGGATTGTAACTGGATTTGCAGACTCTGCCATCACCCTACTCTTACCTGAGCTGGAGAGGGGCGTCTTTGATGACAATTGGCGGATTAGATATTCATCAGTACAACTCCTGGGAGATTTACTCTACAAAATATCTGGAGTTTCCGGTAAAATGAGTACAGAGTCTGCCAACGACGATGACAACTTTGGAACAGAGCAATCACAAAAGATTATCATTAGTGCTTTGGGCCATGAAAGGAGAAATAGAGTACTTGCTGGACTCTACATGGGCAGATCAGATGTGGCCCTAATGGTTCGACAAGCCTCTTTGCACGTGTGGAAGGTGATTGTTGCAAATACTCCCAAAACGCTCAGAGAAATTCTGCCAACCCTGTTCTCGCTCCTGCTGGGTTGCCTTGCCGCCGTGTCCCATGACAAGCGGCAAGTGGCTGCTCGAACACTGGGAGACCTTGTCCGCAAATTGGGAGAAAAGATTCTTCCGGAAATTATTCCCATTCTTGAGAAAGGGCTGGAGTCTCAGCGCGCTGAGGAAAGACAAGGAGTTTGTATTGGTCTGTGTGAAATCATGGCTAGCACCAGCAAGGAGATGATTCTTGCATTTGTGGACAACTTGGTGCCAACGCTGAGGAAGGCCTTGTGTGATCCACAAGCCAAAGTTCGTGAAGCCGCTGCGCAAACATTCGGAAGCCTGCACTCGAACGTGGGAAGTCGTGCGATTGAAGAAATTGTACCATTCCTAATTAAAAAGTTGAACGAAGGGAACCAAGACGAAGCAGACCAAGCGCTGGACGGTCTGGGTCAAATCCTGATCGTCAAGTCCAAGTCGGTGATGCCCTACCTAATTCCTCAACTCACGGCTAAGCCACCAAACACAAGGGCAATGGCGATTTTGGCATCTGTTGCAAATGATGCCATGTCCAAACATCTAGGAAAGATTCTCCCGTGCTTGCTGGAAGTTCTAATTGACAACGCCGGGCTGCCGCAGGAAGCAGAGGAATTGGAAAATTGCAACAGGGTCATTCTCACCGTAACGGATGACGCTGCCGTTCGCCTCCTTATTGATGATTTACTGGAGAGCACAAAGTCAGACAATCCCAAACTCAAGAAGTCGGCCGTAACACTCTTATCCGTCTTCTGCGTTCATAGCAAGGCCGACTTGACTGCTTACATGGCTCAGCTTTTGAGAGGCCTTATTACCTTGATGACTGAAACGGACGACGTTATTCTTAATCTTGTGGCTGATGCAATTGCAGCTATAGTCAAGGTATACACACTTTAAAATGTTTAAAAACAACTTCAAAATGCGTGCGTTGGAGTGAAATGTATCAAAGCAATACTACTTATTAATTGTGCTAAAAACTCTTACTTTTTCACTTTTCAGAGCTTGGACGGCGGAGAAAAATTAAGTTATGTGGCTGATCTCCGACAAGCTATCATGTTTGTTCAAAGTGACTTAAAAGGAAAAACGTATCTTCCTGGTTTATGCCTTCCGAAAAAGGTAGCTAGCTATTATCTACGCTATTTTTATTTTTATTATTCACGGTATGGTCGCTTTGTGTGTGTCAATCAGACTATTATTATTATTATTATTATATCTCCTAATCGAATTATTATTCTGGTTTACAGGGAATCAATCCAATGTTGCCAATTTATCGAGAAGCTGTTTTAAACGGTACTGCTGAAATGAAAGAGCAAGCTACAAGTGGAATGGGCGAGTTGATTAGTTTGAGTAGCGAGGAAGCTTTAAAACCATCCGTGATTCACATCACTGGTCCTCTTATCAGGATCTTAGGTGATCGTTACGGTCCAACGTTAAAGTGCGCCGTATTAGACACTTTAACTTTATTGCTTGTCAAAGTAAGTAATTAGCAAACCAACTTTTAAATAGTGAAATCTATGAAGTCCAACGTTAACCACAGCATTTACATAATTTACGTTGATTATAGGTTGGGCTCCATTTGAAGGCATTCCTTCCTCAGTTGCAAACCACGTTCCTCAAGTCATCCAATGATCAAAATCGAAATGTGAGATTAAAGGCTGCATTAGGCCTTGCACAACTACTTCCAATTCATAACAAGCCAGATCCCATGTTCCAGGATGTTCTTAACAGTTTGAAAGCAGCAGATGACGTAGCAGTCAGGTAGGATTGAATTAATTGAATATCGACATTCCCCTACATTAACATGCCGAGTGCCAGAGTGCTTATTATTATTATACTATGATTGTATGTTGTATATTGTTTCCACGGTCTATTATGTCTTTGCAGGGATACTCTGATTTACACCCTGAGATGTACCTCAGCCTCAGGAGGACATAAAATTCAAGACGCAACAAAGAAAGCCGTCCTGTCTCAACTACTTCCCTATCTCAATTCAGGTATGTATATCGGGCGGGCATGTCCATTCTAAATAAAATTGTCAGTGTCACGCTTAATTATAATTTACTCACTAGTTGTACATACATACCATGAATGATGATCGTTATTTCGTTTTTCCTCCAGGCGATGAGTCCACGTACATTATAGCCGGTGGCGCCGTTGCTGTAATGCTACAGCATTTGGCAGAACCTGACTTTGTTTCCAATTGGAACACAATACTTGGTGGTAAGTTTGAGCAAGCGTTAGTAGACTAGTGTGACGTCTATCTCTACAATTATTGCAGGTTTCCGACTATTTTTTTTGTAAATTTTAGATGACAGTGACAGTACGGTACGACTAGCAAGAGCTGCCGCTGTTGTTGTTGCGTTAAAAGTTTCCCCTGCTCATGTGTACAATGATTCTTACCGCGAGAAGGTCAACAAATGTGTTTTAAACATGTTGGGCTCCGACAAGGTGAGTATCTTTGTTCATTGTGAGTTTCCCTTTCTTCTTGCAGATAGCATGCAGACAACTTGACAAGTTGTTGAATTTCTAATTTTTTTTAGCCTAATCTCGTCTCAAGTGGGATCAGGGCATGTTGTTATATCTTCATTCATTGCCTGAAAGATGATGTACCAGTTTCACCCGCTTTAGTTCTGCCCTTTGCCAAGGTAAAGTCTAGATTATGAAGGTTTTCTCATGCGTGTGACTGTGTGTGACCCTAATTGCGCAAAAACTATAAAGTTATATCGAGTTTGCATGTTCTATGATTTTGCAGACTGTCAATAATTCAAGTAATGAAGTGAAGACATTGTTAGGACAGTCTTCTGAAGTTCTTGGTAGACGCATTAGTCCAAAGATTCTTCCTAGAGATTTAGGCCGACTTCTCATCCCCGCTCTGGTAAATGGAACAAAGGAGAAAAATTCCATTGTTAGAGCTTCGTGTGAAACTGCTCTGGTTTGGGTTCTCCGACTTCGTGAAGGAGATAATGCAATGAATGTAAGTAATATATTATGTGTTGTGTCTCACAACGGTCAGAATTTATCTATCAGTAATAGGCAATACTCATTTAATGGTTTATGACATATTGTGTAATTGTGCAGACATGCCTCGAATATCTTGATTCGGGAGCACGCGAGGCTCTTAATGATGTGATAAACAAAGTTCTCCGAAAGACCCTCAAGGAGCCAGAATCCAAGGAACCAGATATTGATGAAACAATCTTAACATAAACTTAACCTGTAATACAATACAATAAGAGTTAAATGAACTGTCATTGATAATGTTTTGAGTTTTCGCCGGTACGGTAATGAACGTTTCTTCGTGACATGGCATATCTGTAAAGGGAACGGATTTTAAATGCCAATTATTGTTTTAGTGGCTTCATTTTCCTCACAAATTGTCCATTGTTCCAAGGGACAATTTTCCCGTTTTTTTGTACGTTTTCTGTGAATTTCCTATCGATTCCATGAATTAGTTTCTGAAAAATACATGATATTTAAAAAGGTAATAACTCTCCAGTTTCAAGGAAGGGCTCATTATATCGTAAAGTCAGTTTATGAGCAATATTTTACTCCTCCTGATAAAGCCGTTTACGAATATGTTTCATGTCACGGAAAAATGTTTCTAACCCTTCGTTCGGTTCGCATAAGGAAGAGAGGTACAATCTACGTTTATCTATATCTACATTACGATGAATTATCAATAAAACACGAAGAGACGGTTTGTTTCTTTTTATTTACACGTTGTTACCCGATGAGAATAAACCTGTTGTATTGTTGTTATTCTTTCTTCGGAAGCAAATTCATCATAAGTGACTACAATAATTTCTCGTGCATATCTTGATAAATCAGTCAGACAATTTACAGGAGCGAGCGTGTATCATCGAGGCTTACGGTATATATGCACCATTTCCTTTGGTTTTAAGTTGCATCATTGGAGGGGATGAATAAATCATGCTCCCTCCCTTCCGACACTGGCCCAAGACTCCCGAAACTCCTTGTTTTGCGCGATTTAAGCTATAGCCTTAATATTGAATAAAATTCTATTTAAATATAGCATCATTCATCATCATCAATTTTTCTTTCTCTCTTTTATTCGTCACATTTTTTTTTTGATTCTTCAACGAAATATTTTTTTTTATCTCAGTACTTTTGTTTAAATATATAAAAACATGTCTGTCCGTACATTAGTTTTTTGTATTTTATAAAGTATTTTTGTTTTTTATAGATCAAGTGATGAATGAGATGGTTGTACTGTACCTTTTGCTTTATTTGTTATTATATATGTACCATTTGTAATACATATTATTCATACATATTATTATATATTGTAGTAGATCATATATATTTATATACAGCTATATTCTATGAATCCCTCCTTTGTTCCTTTCCCTTTTCTTACAATCTACATCATCATCATTAATTAGAAATCATGAAGTATGCAATTTCGTACAACCTTAAAACGGTAGTAGTAGTAGTAGTAGTAGTAGTAGTTTAGTAATTATCAGGGGAAATGAACGGGAAAACGCGTAGGATGCGCTTGAATACATGGAGGAAATAAAAAAAAGAGGAGCCAGAGAAACGCCGGTGGTGGTATATGAAAGTATGTTAATATCAAAACAGCAGCAACGGCAGTATATTATTATTATGTACATTGGATTGTAGTATGATGCTTGCCAAAGAATTATTTTTGCGGTGTTAACTTCTTCTCGAGCTTGACATGTAGAATGACATTTGATGCATGCACCTGGCAAGCACACACGCGAAGTACGAGTGCGTCGCGCTTTTCCCTTTTCGAGGAGATGAGAGGAGGATACAACAGAGTCGCCTATAAGCTTTTTTGGATGGATGCGTGGTGGTGATGTAATAATGTAACGTAACGTAATGTAACGTAACGTGTAATGTATAGTATAATATGTTCATTGCATCGTCCGTCATCATCATCATCCCCACCCCACCACCACCACCACCATCTTCCACCGATCACGAAACGAAACGGGATAAAAAAGAGGAAATCCGAAGAAGGACGAATCATGACAAAAATTACTTTTGTATTGTATGATTGTTACATAGTACTACTACGGATACGATGGATATATACTGACGACGAGCGAGGTCCACTTTTATGCGAGGTCTACTACACAACACAAGAACAGCCGAAAACCTCAAAATATTTTCTAGTTTATACCCTCCAATCCGGCCGGCACCCCACCCGTTTTCCTCCTAATATGATATTTTCGGAAAACAAGGATGAACTGGCATGAAATGAAATGATGACGCTTCTTCTTGTAATATAATATAGGAACGAAGAAAGAAGGAAGGAGCAAGTGTGTAGTAGGTTTAGTAGTCCTTTTAAGTTGGTTTTTAGCTTTTTGGTGCAAGTAGTGGATAAGTAAGTGGAAGTGGAAGAAGAGAAGGAGTGAAAAAAAGTGTACAAGTCATCGATAAAAGCAGAAAGAAGAAGATACCTAACAAAAAAAAATTTTTTTACTATTACTTTCCTCCTTATATCACATATAGGCACCCCAAAAACATACATACATTAGTTAAAGGAAGAAGAAGAAGAAAAAAAAACAACGTGTGCCATTGCCAATCGGTTCGATGATGATGATGATGACGATCATGGAAAAATGCTCGTTTTTACAGTGCATTTCGTAATAGGACAGAGAGGAGGGTATAAAAAGCAGAGATACACACACATGAGCGTTTTTTGCATGTAATATATATGTTAAATATAATTTTCATGAAAGCTTCGCATTTTCGTAGAGGATTAAGCAGGAGCGCAAAACGCAACGCAATATTATGCCATGCCATGCCAAAAGGAGTAGTAGTAGTAGCAACTTCTTTTCTTGTGTAGTAAATAATGTCTCTTATGAAATACATGCTCTCTATATATGTATAACTAGTAAGTTCCCGATTCGGAAAGTTACCCGTAAAAATGACATTTTTACTGACTCCCTAAATAAGCGACCAGCAAAATCCAGAGAAATGTAATATGATGGTGCTCGCTCTGCCGTAGTACCAGTAGTAGAGTAGGGAAACAAACAAAAATTCTATGTATGCATGTCTCTGTATATAGGTTCATCATATTGTATAGGTATATTATGATGTGGATAAGAGAAAAGTACTCTCTACTTGAAATATTGTTATTTTTCACACAAGGTCTATCAAATAACTCCAATTTTATGATATATCATATTATTGGCATGCATATATGTGGTTGTTCTAGATACTCCGGCCGGCTAAAAAATGTCATATTGGGTATTAAACTGTGCATATATAACACACTCTCATCATGTTCCCATTTTAAGTAACTATATATGTAATCGTCATCATATCATGAAAACTGGTCAGTATATACATTATAAACATAGTTTACTACTATAGGTATTATTGGTAGTAGGTAGGTAGGTAGATAGGTAGGTGTGAGATGATTGGCGACATCAAAATAAGTATGTCTCGGAATACTCGATAAAAAACCGATATTGTACGCACACAATGTTATTAAAAAAGTACGATTTCATTCAACTATGCTGCACGTGAATAATGCAGGTTAAGTTGTCGTTTCGTTTGTGTGTGTGTGTGTGTGTTTGTGTGTGATGTAACAATACCTCAATATTATTTTGTCCAGTTATTGGATTTTTTTCTTTACTAATTTGTCCCTACGAGAGTCTTTACTTAAAACCAAGTTTCTACAATAAAAATGTAATTGTATGATCAGGTAAATACATAAAAGGTACCCACTGCCTACGTTTTAAAAGACTTTTCACTTTTAGATATCATATATATATATATATATATGTATATATTATGTGCCACATACAACAACAACGGTTAACATGAAAAAGAAACGAAATTGGAGGTTTCAAAAAAAAAAAAAAAAACTTTTTCTTCTTGTTAAATATCATCATTCGTTTGATATCATAAATCTATCTATAAAATGACCCTAACAACCGAGCATGAAAAATAAGTAACTTTTTTTCTCCTTGTTGCTTCTGTTCTTCTTGTTGGCTTTAAAAAATCATGGAACACACGCAAATACATATGAATAACAACAACAACAGTAAAATAATATATATATAAGATAAGTGTAACTTTACGATTCATTATCAATCAATTTCTTTAAAAAAGCAAACAAAAAATCCCATACAATGTAAACCAATTTGGTAATAATCATATAAGTTCTAATAGTTGTAAGAGTAACAATAGTAGTAAACCATAGTAAACAACAATCAGCCAGTACTATTTATAAGTGTAATCGTATAAAAATTGTTTTCTTTTTTTCTGTTTTGAACATCAACCGAACCATTTCAAAAAACTATTTTGTCCACACAACAACCATCATGTGACTCAAAAAAAATACCATTCATACATGTAAAAATTTGTTGAACATCATGTCTACCATAACAGTATATATTGTATTATAATAATAATAATAGTAAGTATCGTCGTCCTCTCATTCTCTCAGCTTCTCAAAACATAACATCATCATTTGTTTTGTGTTTTTTTTCTCTTTTGTCAACTTTGTTCATCCTCACATACAAATTAATTAATAGTAGTAATTATTATTATTCTTCTTCTTATTATTATTATATTTATAGTACATGGAATCCGTAGTAGTAGTATGTATGTAATAATAAGATGATGTATGTTGTGTATGTAGTTTTTTATATTTTTTCTCGTGTTTCATTTCATTTTTTCTCCTTTTATATCAGAGTTAATAGGATGGAAAACAATACGACAGTGATCGCATAATATTATATTTTATACACATACAAGTATGAGCTTTCTAAAAGTAATCTAGATTCAATACGTATAGGATCCTAAATCCTTATGAAGGGCTTATAAAAAACACAGTTCTCTAATTGATGCTTTTTATGCATCTTCATCGTCTTCTTCACCTTCCCCGCCGTCGCCGTCTTCGCCCTCGTCTTCCTCATCTTCTTCTGCAAAAAAGTGAAGGGAATCAAAAGAAAAATCAGTAAAATTCTAAAAAAAGTGCTCCATTTCTCCAGAAGAGAATTGCTCCATATAATATAGTATACTACCACCACCCGATGACCCGTTTAACCCCTTTATTATTATTATATTTTTAAATCGTTTTTGTATATATATACATATACATAAACCGACGCGACGTATTAAGTAACTATTAACAAATCTACTCGTATATACATCTCGTTAATACAGGTACAGATTTGTGTAATTGATATACATGTAACTTTTTCTTTTGTTCTTTCTTTTTTTCTAGAGTAACACTTCTCTACCTCCACACACTTCATTCATCAACTTTTTTTGCAATGTCCAGAAGATAAAAAAAAACCCATAAGTATATAATATAAATAGAGGTAGTCCAATATAATAAGTATTATAAATTGTTCCGAACTACATTCAAAACGTTGGCCAACTTACTCCTCCAACGTGTTTCATTATGGGAGAGAAAATTTTTGATATGGGAGAGTAGAAGAAATGGCGAAAATACTTACTGATGCAAAGCTCGTTAGTCCGTTTTCGAACTTTTTTTTTCTCTCTCTTTCTCTCTAGTTCTTTTCTTATACACAAAAAAGAAGAGCAAAACTGCAATATTGAGGGAAAAAAACAAAAGGAAAATTAACTTTTCTTACCTTCATCTCCGGGGACTTCTTCTTCCTCCTCTTCCTCCTCTCCTTCTACTTCTTCCTCTTCGTCGTCAACATCTTCCTCTCCGTTTTCTTCCCTCTTCGCCTTCTTGACGTCGTCTCCCTTCTCCTATAATTCGGAAAGAAAAAAAAATGGAAGGAAATCAAGGGAAATGCCTATTAGAGAGAGGACTCGTATAATAATAAGGAGGGAATCATGTTACCCCACACTCCCTCCATTTCATCATCATCATTTCCCCATTTCCTCCAAAAAAAAAACAACTACTCCAACCAAAAAAGCACCCGCTTGTTTTTCGTCCGTCGTCGTGCGATCATGTAAACGTGTAAAACCCCGTTATCATATTATCACCGATCATCATAACTATAATCATCCAGTCAGCAATCCTTTTCTCGCATAAACTACTTGAAACATCATCCTCCCTTCCAACCAACCTGACTGATTTCAATCAACTGCAATTCTAAACCACATGAAAAGAGTGCCCTACGCAAAAACATTTTTATTTTGCCACTTGAGCAATTTCGGATTAACTAAAGTCGTTGACATCCTGAATGGAATGACGCATAAACACACAATCTCACACTCAAAGTGTGTGTGTGTGTGATCTGATCTGATGAACAAAGAAATTATAATATTATATGCTCTTCTCAAACAAACTCACGCTCAACATGAGTCAGAGACGACCAGAGAAGCAGGCAATTCACAAAAAAGTATGTATGCTTCAACGTGACACGCACAGCAGAGCAGAGCGGCAAGCAAGCATCCAATTCATCTTGCTCTTCTTGCTATACACTACTACTACTTCTGGGGTCACTTGGTACATCACACGCTCGTCGAGCGAGCCATTGAAATCTGGAGGATGCTGAGACTGGCAAGAAGCGTGGCTTCATCTTGTTCAAGGTTTGCCGCCAAATAGAAAGTTTTTTTTTTTCTGTAGAGCCAGCGAGCCGGCACGGCATGAATGTCAAGAGATGCTGGTGGTGGTGGTGGCGGTGGCAGGAGTGGAGAATGGAGAAGCATGAAGGAAGACGGGAGAAGAAGAAGAAGAAGAAAAAGAAGGAAAAAAACTCTCTCATATTTTCTCCCTGCCTGTTCCTCCCTTTATTTTAGATCTAACCAAGATGTGTATATATTCTAGCAAGCAAGCCCAAAACCCACCACCCGGCCGGCATATTATGTATGTGCATGGAATACCTTGCTATCCATCCACCTCCTCCTCCTCTAATCCTAACGAATGATGTGTGGTGGTGGTGGTGTAATGCAACAACCCCTAAAAAAACTGCCTTCTTTGCATCTTACTTTTTCTTCTCCTCTCGTCTCCTTCTCCCAAAAATGCCTATGCACAAGAAGTGAGTAGAGTGGAGTGGAATATTATTATGCATAAGAGCCCCAGTAATCCGCGCACAAAACTCATACTCTCCAACAAAACTCTCCATTCAATGAATTCGAGAATGAGAATAAGAATAGTTGAAGAGAGAGAAGAAAAAAAGTCTTTTTTACAACAACCATCATATATATAATATTAGATTAGGGCAAATATATATGTATATATGTGTGTGTGAAAGTAGCAAAAGTTTTGTGGAAAAAAAACCAGCTTTATTCCAAAAGGATACCACAAAAAGAGGAGAATATATATAACAAAAAAAAATGTAATGAGAGCAAGACCATGATGATGCCTAATGCCTATAATATGCCTGGTTGTTGGTAGGTAGGTGGATGGATGGACATGGACACAGACAGGCATGCATAGGCAGAGAGAGAGAGAGGGAGAGAGGGACAAAAATCAAATGGGCAAAATATAATGGGAAAGATACCACAAACCGAGGAGAGGAGAGCAGAGCAAACCGGCATAATATAATATATATAACATACTACATATGTACTTTACTACTACGCGGCGGCTATCTCTCTCCGGCGTGAGCGTAGCGTGCCCTAAGCTTGCTTTTTCCTAACGCGGCCAATAACACTTTTATCCTCTCGCTCCTATGCTCTCTGTGACGATGATGATGATGATGATGTATTTTAGCCAAAACTGAAGCATTTTATATATCTACCTTGTTTTCTCCAAGGGGACAACTGAACAACTCCAAAAAATTCCACTATTTACTGAAGCGGGACGGGAGGGAAGGATGATAAGGAGGAAAACTACTAATTTGGAGGGAATATACTATATCCATTCATTCTAGATAAGCAATGATGAGCATACATACATGCATACCATGGTTAACTAAACAGAGAGAAAGGGACGCTATGCTGAGGTAAAGAACGGAAATGTGAAAAACCCTTGTGGCATGAAAGAGAGAAGCAGCAGCAGCGCTAGAGAGCTAAACGAACGACCGACTGCACTGACTGTGCTGCCTCCATCTCTCTCTACCCTTTTTACCTTGACGCGCCGGCCGGCAACAATGTCTAACTATTGTATATATATATACTCTGTACTCCTTCATCCTGTACGGATTTTTCCTTTTTTCGGATTCTCAAAAAAATAATTGATGATGAGGAGGAGAATGATTTTTTTTTCTTTCACAAAAAAACCAAAAACCACACAAAAAACTATACTTTCAAGACACCAACCAAGCGTACTACTTTGACGAGTGGAGGAAATTGTTGATAGATGATGATGATGATGATAATATTGATATTGATGATAACTTAAAAACTGACAACTGATGAACTTACTCACACAACAAGTGTGGGGAAACTACTCTACTTGTTTCGGGGACTAGATACTCATGATTATTTAGTTTGAAATATAATATAATATATTCTCTTACCTCCGCTGGCCTCTTGACTCCCTTGACCTCAGCCTTGGCGTCAGCGTTGTCACTGTTCTCGGTGGCCTTGTCGACGGCAACTTCTTTGTCGTTACTGCTCATTTTGGTTGATTAAAAAGGAGGGGGTTGTTGTCGTGGGATGAGAGATGATGATGATATAAAAAGCGGTGTGGCGGTCGTCGCGAGAACCTTTGAGTGTGTTGTTAAAAAAATTATTGCTTTGTTAAAAAAAAACAACTCTGATTGATTCTCTCTCTCTCTCTCTCTCTCTGTTTTATACTTTCTTTCGTGTCGTGCGCGGAGCGAGTTGCGATTTCTACAAGAGAAAAAATAACAATGTCGTGCACTTTAGTAACATAGTATTCTCAGCTTTGGGTGAAATGTCAGTAGTGTGAGGAAGAAGATTTTTTTAGAGAGATTCTGTCTGATGATGTAGGTATATAATATGTGGTAAAATGGTTGAGTTTTTGAGTAGTAGTAGTAGAGAAGAAGGTATATATTATATATATAGAAGTTGTAGTAGTACTGATGATGAACTATACACGGGATTCTCTCTCTCTCTCTCAATTCAATTGAAATGATGATGATTATGATGATATGATGGAGTGTAGTGCAGAAACAGTAGCAGCGGCCGCAACTAAAACTCTCAGCGCTCCACTCCACACACACATCAAAACCAACTTATACTTATAAGATAATAATGTATAATATAAGTAGTATCTCTACGATAGTATATATGGAATAGCTAGGTGGTATATAGATAGATAGATATACTATTCCTCCAGTCAAAACCAACAAAAGCTCTCCTTTCCCTCCTTTTCCTACTTCTCCAAGAAGACTAGCACCAACTAACTAACTTTTTTTCCTTTATATTTACTCCTAAAAACTAACTCCTCCACTTCTCGCCACAAACAAATTCACCATCCTCTGCTACCTGGATGATGATGATGATGAGGAGTGAGGAGACGCCGACGGTTTCCTCTCGCCGATCAGGAGGACAGTTTCTAATGAATAATGAAAGTAGCTCTACAAAAATATCAAAACTGCTAAACTGTCCTGCTCTCCTAGAGATTCAAATATTTCAAGTGGCACTTTATCTCTGACTGCTGAGAACTGACAAGAAGCCGCGCCGCGTACAACAAAATAATAATAATAATAATGATGATGGGAACTGACAACGACAACCGGAGGGATGAGGAGGCTCATATATATAATATATGAAGAACGGTAAAACTGCGCGAGGAATTTTTAATCTAAAGAATACTTGATTTAGCTTTTTTTTAAAAAAAAACCGTGTGATTCCAAAACTATATAATAATAATTTTGAGAGGCGCTATATAAAAAATAAATAAGTTACTCTAAAAGGTAGTGTATACTTAGGACTTTAGGAGTAGTAGTAGTAGTAAGTAGTAGTATGTGTAGTAGTAGTAGTAGTAAAAAATAGAACGAACCGGAGATTTTGGAGACGCTTGCACAGGTCGACGGACAAATGAAGAATAATCCAGCAGCCGAGTTGATCGTGTCCACACTGTGTCGGAGTGGAGGAAAAAGGCACACAAGAGAAGGAAGCGTACAGAAGGAGAGAGAAGGAGAGCTTCTCTCACACTATATAAACCTCTCTCTCTCTCTCTCTCTCTCTCGCTCTGTTTTACTTTATACTTTACTATAACGAAGAAGAAAAAACGAGCGAGCTTATAGGCATAAAGTACAACGCAGTATTAGTTGTTTGTTACACGACATAGTATGAATAATATCCGAGAGATCCGAAATATCTATATAGCAACCTAAGGTTATATATATACATATGTATATATGTTGGATGTGTTGTTGTACTACATATCAATATCTTCCGAGTAAAAAGGTACATCATCGCATCGGTATCGGTATGCACATATATGTACTTCTTATGTATGTATATACGTTACGTATCCTTTTACCTAACCATCATCAACAGTCTACTAAGAGTAAAGTCAAAGTAGCAGCAGCAGCATTGCATAGCAGAGCAATTCGGCAAGGGACATCATCATCATCATGGTTATACTACTACTCATATACACGCTCCCCGCTAAAAAAATATATATATGTATGTTATAAGATCTACATACTTACTAGCAGACAAGAGCGAGTGAGCAGGTTAAGTTTGAGTGGTAAATGGTAATGGTATAATATGTGTGGTAAAAAGTAGAGGGAGAGAAAAAAATGTAGTAAGTTGGAGTATTGGAGGAGTTGTACGGAGGATGGATACTATACTACAACTCCACCATGTATTCTTCTCTCTGATGCGCCCAAGTTTTTAGTGAACGAACGCGGCGGATGTCGGGTACGCTACGGTGGTGGTGGGCTATTACGGACGGTGTAGTGTACGGTGGATTGTGGACTTTTTTCATCAGAGAGAGAGCTCAGTCCGTTCTTCTTTTTCTTTCCTCTCTCCTTCTTGTTACAATGCAATGCAATGCAAGAGTTGGGTACAATGATGATGGGAAAAATGTCCTACTGATAAAGCGCTGCTGCTGCTGCTGCTACTACTACGCTAAGGACATATGGTTCGGAGTAATATACAAGCTAAGCAACACCCGCCGACCCGCTCCTATACATTTTTGTGAGCTTTGCTCGTTTACTTGGCTGTAGTTGAGGAGGTTCATCCTCCGCTTCGCTCTCTGCATGCCGAGAAAACGAGCCATGCCTGCCATGCCATGCCATGGCCATGCAAACAACAAAACGCAACGCATCACTTTTTAGCGTGTAGCGAGCGAGCGAGCGAGCGATGTTTAAGATGTAATGCAAAGTGTATTACGACGGAATTCCCTCTTTTTTGGCATAATACTCAAACACTTGGAGAGAGAGAGAGAGAGAGAAGGCAGAAAATGTGGGGTAGCAGACGAGAGTTCTATTGAGAAGTAGCAAAATAGTTGGTTGATGGTGCTTGCTTGCTTTTTTTCCACCAGACTGGAATCTATGAGAGAGAGAGAGAGAGAGGAATCCATCCTTGCCGGATTTTTCTTACCTCACTCACTACTCACTACTCAAATGTATGGCATGTAATACACACGGGTTGTTGGATGGAACTGATACATTTTAATATTATTTAATTTCATTTGCTCTGTCTTGCCTTTTGCGCTCGCTCCTCTTGATGATGATGATGCTCAGAGTTAGAGCGTGCATGCATGCATACCACTCTGGCTCTGGGTTGGACATTTTTTTTCCACGAAATACCCAGAAAGGATGGAATATGATGGAAAGGTGAAGAAGGAATAGTATAATAATGTTGCAGAGCTTAAGCATTTTATTTCAACATCAACCTGAGCTGAACAATCAGCATAAGGAGAGGAGGACATTGTTGTATTAGTAGTTATTATAAATCCAAAAGTATCCATCCAAGCTAGCCTTCATGCAACTTTTTTCTTTCTTGTTACAATGTGCTGGCTAGCTGACTGTGCGCAAGCAATGAGCAACGACGGAACGGAATAGCGATACATCATGCATCGCCCCGTTGTTGTGTGGAGGGAGAGCATTGGAAAATAGTAGTATGCACAAAAACCGGCATCCCGAAAACCGACATGAGCGCTCAGTCCTCGTCGTTCTCACAAAGTCACAAGTTTTGTTTGAGCAAAGCTCAGGGAAAATGAGATGAAGAAGCATGACAGGATGACATGTAGGAGTAATACTTGGTAATGATATGGAGGGATGTTCGTGATGTGATGTGAAGGAGTAGTTTAGTTTAGTACAGTGGAAAATGCTTCACTTTATGGACATTATAACTTTGCTTTTTACTAGTGTTGCATGCATGCATTCTTAATTCTGCATGTTTTCTAGCTTTTTCACTTCTCTTTCATAAAACTATTACATGACGCTTTTTCTCATCATCATCACCATCATCATCATCAGAAGCAGCCAGCTAGCAGCATCGTCCTCGTCGTCATCATCATCATCAACAACAACAAGAACGTACGTACGTTATGCGAACGGACAAGGGGAGTTGAGCGGCATCAGGGGTACAACATAACATAGTACACATGCACAAAACAGGAGATATCAGCAAGCGCCCGGTACCGTCGGTCGGTAACTATCGCTTCGTCGTGTGGGGATCTCGAGAGAGAAGGCATGGCATTAGGAGGAGAGATACTTACTTTCGCAGCACAATCGGCCCTTGCAAACCACCACCGCACCACCGAGAGTAAGCTCAAAACCATCAAAGCTTACCCTTCAAAGCTGTGTGTCGAGCAGGAGCGAGAGCAGTTAGCTGTTAGTTTAATGTAATCATGGAGTAAAATATGAGTGTCATCTAGTCTGGGAGCAGGGAAGGATTCACGGATCCCTGAGAAATTGAATGAATAAATAAATATTAATAATAATAATTTGGAATTCAGAATGGCTAAAAATAATCATGCCAAAGCGAAAGCGTTATTTCCTGTTAATGCTTTAAGTGATTGCAAACTGCAACGACGAACGTCTGGGGGCAATATGAAGCCATATTTTCGTGGAACTGCGATTGCATATAATATGACCAATGATGATGGTGGCGATGATAGGGCATCAGAAGGTTACCTTGCTTAACCCCTGCAGACACCAAGGCAATCGGTGTCATTACACCAAAAAAAATCTCTGGCGAAATGCATACTGATGATGAATGATATTGTAAGTAAGATGATAGTATATATGGATGGCGGAGAGCGAGAGGAACCGAACGTTGCGTTGTGCAGAAAAAAAAACTTTGAAACAAAGAAAATTGAAAATGCGGCACGAGCTTATTGACATTAAAAATTATAATTCAGTGAATTCAAACTCTCGAAGACAAAAATCAAATCACATTGAATTATTATCAATCATTGAATTGTAAAGAGTATGCAAATTGGAGCAAGAATTCCATAATACCTACTTGACTTGCTTCATATTTTTATTTGCACTGGTCCGCATAATTTTTTCTTTCTACCTTTTGACGCAAATCATGTTTATCATCCGGAGCAGCAATATGATGATGATTAAAAAAAATAATGCTTGTGACAGGATTCATGAATTCTGAACAAAGGAACTGAGTTCCGACTGATGTGTAATAGCAAGCAAAGCAAGTGGTGCGAATGTGAAGTTACTTGGGGAAAAGAAGCTAAGGTATTTACGCAAGCGAACAAATGTGAAAAAGGTGTACATATGTATATAATAAATATGAATAAGAGCGTGTGAGCCTTGAGTGAGTGAGTGAGTGAGTGTGTGTGGCGTGCTTGACTAAGGTAAATCTCTAGTAAAAGCAATAATATTATATCCTTTACTTTTTTTGCTCTCTCCTCTTATATGTGGCTCCTCTCTGATAACACGTATATTATTTTTCCTTATGTCTCTCTCTCTCTCTCCTACTCTGGGCATTATATATTTGATATATTTATATACATTTTATATACATATGATATGCACATCTTATTAAAGCAAGCAGAGAGCTATCATGCTTGACATCACATTTCACATGCACATTCACCTTTTTCATCAGAACATTCCCAACAGAAGAAGAACAGAAGAGAAAAACATGAAAAAGCAGAAGCAGAAAGGAAGCGAAGCCAAAGTGAAGCACTCTCTCTCTCTCTCTCTCTCTCTCTCTCCTTTCTCACCCACTCTTTATTATTATCCTTGTTTTCTTGACTTCATAAAAGTAAGTAAAGTAAGTTAGGAATATGTATTTCAGCACAAAAAGGACAGAGGAAGCTGCCCGTTTGCCACAGTCAGTCAGTAGTTGTGCTGCGATGCGATCGTCGGTTCAGAGAGAGGAGTCCCTGTCCGAAACCCTATCACTTTGTCCTCATGTCCCTGTCCTGTCTCCGTTCGAGAATACAAGAAGATTCAACAACAACAACAACAACGGTTTCCATAATAAGCTTTTTAAAACTATGTTCCGCTGCTTACTATTATTATGCTGGCTTATTGATGAGAGCCAAGCGAACAACTTATTGCCACTTTTTCACTGCTCCTACCTACTACTACCTAATGCTGGTATTTATGGGTAGTAAGTAGTAAGTAGATTGAAGCTTGCATTGTGCTTTTGCTGTCTATGATGATGGGTTCAGTTCTGCTGCTGAGCTACCTATAAATCCAACATTATTCCCATCTCCAAGCTTGAGGCAGTAGTACCTTTTCCCTTTTCACAGTACTTTAGAAAGTTCATATATGATATGCATAGTGGTAGTAATAATGAGCTATGACTAGTCTGACTGAGGCAATGATGCTTTTTCAAGAATCACGATTTGCTGCTATAACTAACGCTAAGACAGTCATTATGCATTCTTTCATTTGCTTACGACACGACGATGCGATGGGATATATGATGATGATGTATACATAATGTTGATGCTCCAAACTTCTCTTTCACTTCAGGGTCTGTCCTGTCCCTGTGATTAGTTAGACAGCATTAATAATATGATGCCATGCTTTATGCTTATT
This sequence comes from Dicranocentrus wangi, assembly GCA_036850665.1. Classification (NCBI taxonomy): domain Eukaryota; kingdom Metazoa; phylum Arthropoda; class Collembola; order Entomobryomorpha; family Entomobryidae; genus Dicranocentrus; species Dicranocentrus wangi. The sequence continues at coordinate 35,507 of JAANSN010000327.1, read as the reverse complement.
ATGGCTGATATTTATATAAGAAAGGAAGGAGGTATCACCACCACCACCACCAACCATAACATGTTCCGTTTATGAGCCTCCTCTCAGAAACAATGCTAAATTGGAATAGGTACTACGTGTATTTGTGCTTCATGTTTGCGTGAATGTAAGGAGGTTTATATGCACCTACTTACTGACATAAGACTCGTATTGTGCTCACAATTGTCAGTAGTACTGCGTTACTGTTAGTAAGTGCATGCATACATATATGCATTAGTACAGAGGACGAGAGTTTATAGGTATCGGGACCGAAAATAGATAGAGAAGTAAGCTTGTATTATTATAATGGTGTTCAATGGCTTGGTGAAATCTACTCACCTCTTCTCGAACAACGAACGACGCTTCACATGCTATGAGTATAATATGCAATATACTTATACATGGTTCTCTGCTATAAAGTGCTGCTTCTCTACTCCAATAACTCATGACCAAAGAGTACACCATAATATTCAGTGGGACTCTTCTCCTCCTGTAGACGCTGACCTCGGCCAGAAGGGGTGAGCAAGTGGTGCCGGTTGGTGAGGAGCAAGGCACCTGCAAGGGTTTTCCACTTCCACTTGGAAAAACATGACATGCAAAATTCTGAAATTGTATGAAAGTGCTTAAAGGTTGCTAATTTCGGTGATATGATTGAGTAATTTGGATAATTATTACGACGTAAAGTTAATTTGACAATGCCATAATAAATCTCAGCATATAACCGTGTAATAATGAGAAACTAGCACTTTAAATTGATAGTCTCAGCATGCCCCATAAATACTCGCATAAAAGGATTAAAGTCCTAATTGTTCCCAGAATGATTTCTGACAATCTGCTAATACGCTAGCAAAACATGTTATGTGAAATATGCAAAATGGATAGCTAGAGCTAATTAAATAATAGTTTACAACATCAATTGAATGGCATAACAGATCATGGTCCATCGTCACCATGTAGCCGCACACAATGCTCCTCCGCCGCTCACCCCTACAAACGCTGATTCAAAGTAAGCGCAGGTGCTGACAAAGAGAGAGCCGGAAGGCGGAGGAGTTGGAGGATTTCAATGGTTTCTCCAGCGTGCCTTGCTTTCTTTCCAACAAACAGAGCTAACTCTCACAAGCTATGAAAACCAATATGCAATACAACTGTTACAAAGGCGCGTCAAAGCTACAAACCAGAGAGCATCCTGAGATTGGTTCAGTCTGACCTAGGTCACAGAGGAAAAACATGATTGGAAACGATGTCATCTCATCATGTCGCCATGAATATCTATGCCCATACACAGTTTCACCTTTGACCTCCCTCAATTCTCTCAAAAATGGCAAATTTTGTCGTCAGATTTAGGGGTTTGAGAGTATCCATGCTAGTAATATGGGCGTAGTCGTCTGGGTTTGAGAACTTGGGCATTGCATAGCTAAGTTACATTTTACATTACATTAGTACCATTGGAGTGAGTCTTCTTACGACTACTGGGTGCATACTTCTCTGCTCCTCAACATCGTACACAGAAAAGTACGTAAAAGCTAGGCTCCTTTTCCTGACTAATACAGCGTCATATTGCCACCGTTCCTCTCTCTCTCTGATTCACTATGACGGCAATCCCAATCTGCCTGCCTATATGCCTCCCTCTCTGCCCTGCTGCCTATGCCTGCCTGATTATATATGTATGTACTTAAACTTATGTATCTTTGTGGAATTGAATTGGAACATTGGAAGCGTCGTCGTTGTTCCTATTACAACAATATTACAATAGCAAAACCAAATACTGAACTGACTGTGAGCTGAGCTGAGCTGAGCTGAGGTGGTATGAATGTACTATGTAGTAGTAGTAGTAGTAGGTGTTTAGGTGGAGGTTTTATATCGAAATATCTACACGTTAAAATCCGTAATGCCTTACTACATCTACCAGAAGAGAATACACCCAATACAACACCACCACCAGTAAAGTAATTCTCTATACTTACTACTACTACCACTACTTCTACGACGGGGAAACAACTTTGAGAAAAATCTACAATACGATATAGATATTAGTACGGGATATCTATATATACGGACGGACGGACGGGAGACATGGGGATATATGTAATACTAAACGGTTTTGGGAATACGGTATGGTTAGGAAAAACACCACCACCGTTGTCGTTGTCCTTATATACACTTATGAAAAGGCAGCTTTCAGCAGCATGCCGAAATTTTGGTATATGTCAGAGGAAGACGTACACAAGAGTAGTGCGTAGCGTATTGAGTCAGCAGTGTTCAGCAGAGTTCTTCTCGCTCTTTCTCTACTCTTTAAAAAAAAGAATATTATGAATACGGTTTTTACTTTGAAAAAGACAAGCAACCAAAGAGAAGAAGAGAAAAAAGAAGAGAGCCAGAAGAGCCAGGAGGAGCAGCAGCTGCCGGTCTACCGGTCTCATGCTAAGTCTAGTAACGTGTACGAGCTTTCCAAGCTATGTACCATGTATTTATGCATGGATGTTCTGAAAATCTGCCATCTGCCATAGGCGATCCAATGTGAACGGAGTGGCGGTGGTGGTGGTGGTGGTACTGGTGGTGAAGGTGGGTGAGCGAGATGAGAGCTCTCTGGAAACACGGTCATACCCCTCCAGCAGCAGCAGCAGCAGCAGAACCCAGCTTCTCGCACGTTACCCCAAAACTGGAGCTCTCCAGCTTAGCATATTAGCATAAGCATAAGTGGAGTCGAGTGGAAGGGAAATGCGAGACAAAGGTGACGCGGCGACGCTTACCCTTTGGACCTCACCTCGCTGCATTCACCATCGATATATATATAATATATATGCCAATTGACATTCACACCAATTTTTATTAATCGTCATTAAAATCCTGCTCCTGACATTTCCAATAAATATTTCACGGCGGTACAATAATATTTTAGTTTTCCTCTCGTTCGTGCGGTGCGGTGGCATGATGCCTAGTGCTGTGGGGGCTAGCGAGCCAACCAGCCGGCTTTTGGAGTTGCAATTTGAAAGACGCTATACTTTTACACTACTACTGCCAGCACGGGTCGGGTGGTTCGCTTTGACGTATGAACCCCGGCATGAAATCGATGACGTGAATATATAGGACTTAATGTGTTGTTGGGGTTTCTCCCGACTAAACTAAACCACCACCACACACAGCAGTCAACCTCGATCTTTACCTCTTTGCTTAAGAATATTAACATTGCTCCTCTCTCGCAAACAATGCATTTCCCTCTCCACCATCAACCTGAAAGCAAGCAAGCATAAAAAGCAAGCGGCTTTTTGAGTTCCACCATTTACTTTCATGAAATCCATTACTTAAATCAAAACCTAGCAGTCACCATTATGATTAGAAAGCATTTTTCTGAGATTTTTGGACCATGGTCTCTGCGTGCCTCCACAACATGATTTTTTTTTGCTGTTTGTTGGATTATAGGCCCACAAGTGAGAATTCTTTGTTAATGTAAAGAAAAATCATACAACTTTTTAGTTCCTTAATATCCTTTTTATCCTTTTGCTAGAGAAGGTACCTATATAGCGACTCACACGGTGAAATCCCACCACTTTTAAAGGAAACTCAAATTAGCATCATCATCTGCTTTTGCCAGGCAGGAAAGAAAGTGAGTTGAAAAAAATTAATTCACATTTGAAGAGTTTATATCTGGGCTGGGCGGGTAATGCATTTACATGCAATGTAATTACTGGGTTGAATGTTCGATGCAAAAGCAAATATTAAATTATTTGACTATGAATATAACTCACTGTCAGTCAGTAATATCAACGGATGGGATCCATATTTATATATACATATATTATGGAAAAAAACTAATAGGCTTAAAGCGTTGTTGCAACTTGCAAGTCTAATAGTGGGTATAATATTATTATTGATATATAAGTAAAGTGTAAGGGTTGGGAGGTACGTTACACTGGTAACACTAACAATGTAGGTATGTCGAGAGAGAGAGAGAGAATCCACTTTATGCACACTTCCCACGCGGCTTGTGCTTCCATCCCGGTTTCCGGCATGTCTCTCCCTCCACTTGACTTACTTGCGATTGCGAAGCCCGCGATAACAACTATTTCAGTAGAACTGTCATACATATTATAATACTTATTGCATAAGCATAAGCACGTTGGTGCTGTTCCTATTCCTATATACCCGGTAATTGCGTAATAATAATTATTAGTCGACCATTAGGTTTTAATGAAATTATGCATTTGAACTTGGATTTGGTATTATTGGGAGCAAGCAATGGGAAGTGCATATCGGGATAAATTATTTTTGTTAAAAATCAGAAAACATGAGCATGAAAATGAATTACTGCACCTGTAATTTTTTTTCTTCTTCTTATTCTTCAACGTAAACTGTCCTGGCTTTTACCAAGGGAGTATAAATCATAAATTTTACTGTCCCATCGCGTCAAACAGCAATTTCTAAGAGTGGAACTGCTTTTCACAAAATGGATGATATTATATGATGGACTCCATTGCAATTGGTCCGAAATCGATCGCCGCACCGATAGTTTTTTTATAGTGGAAATCTAGATAGGACTTTCGCTATTTTTAGGATAAGTGGATGTCGCTCACGAACCTTTTCCAAACAATTTCTACAATATATCAAATTAGGGAGACAGTTGGTGCCCACAAAATGTTTCCATTGGATTTGTTTCCAAAATTTAATTACGCAATGCAAAAGGTAACTACTCTCTCGCTGAACAAGCTGAAAGAAATTTGTTTCATTATAAGCTTACCTCATGCTTCACTTCATGTTCCAAGGCTCTTTTAGCCCACTTGCCCATTTACTATATTGCTTTCGTGATTGTCATGATAAAGGGAGAAATGGGAGGATTCGGAAGAAGGCAGAAAAGCATTTGATTTGAACTTCTCACAAAGTTTTATCCTTTTCCCAAGAAGTACATCAAAGTAGCCTTGTCCACGTAATAAAAGTATACATTTGAGATTTGGATAGGAAAGGGAACGACTCTATTCTTAAACTCTGCGAGGTATGTAAAGGAGATGAGGGGAAACACGTACTTATATAAGGAATTTCCCTGGATGGATGGGTTACATGCGTAAGGAATGCATGATATATATAATATAATATTATCATGTAATTTCAAATTTTTCAGCTAAGCCCGAATGAATTTTTCAAAGCCAATCTGAGGAAACGGTTTTTTAAGTTTCCAATCTTACCAAATCAAATTTGACCAACTCAATATTATTCACTTTTTTATACATTGATTAGGTCACTTTTTTGGTCAGAGGAAAAGGTCAGGTCGCATCCGCCCATGTAGTTCTTCCACGAAAATTGCCAATTTTCACTATGCTAATCCTATTGCTAACATTTCATGCTAATCCTACTAATTTCAAAAATGCTAAATGAGCTGTTAGTTAGCATGCATCATCATCACCAGAGGAAATTAGATGCAAACATTTCAGTCAGCAGACCCTTTCTCATCTTTGCTTTTGAAAGATAAGCCATCTAGAGGGATTCCGTAGTTTGTAAGTATTCGCCTCTTGCCCCTTACGCTCAAGTTCCTTTATAGATTTCTATAATAATATCTGTGTGGTGCATAGTATGTGTGGATATGAGCAAATTCTTCGTTTTAGACTGGCTTCGTTTATACTACACAGTACAAGAAAGTCTATGATCATCATGATATTGCACACAACGAGCTACAGCTATAAGAATAGAATAAGAACCATTTTATGTCCTACAGTAATCCAATTATTTCCGTTATAAAATAATTCATAGTGGCCAAATATGTACGACACAACCTATCAATTACCCAGCAATAAAAATGCACAATATGTAATGACTGATCACATTGTCATTCAATAAGCTAGGAAGCAAATGTTCAAATGATTAATTTTACTATCGGCTCCCTCATCCATTTTAACTTTTTTAGTCTACCTCAACAACAACATCCCATTCAGCTAGCTACCTTTTAGCTAACCTTCGAAATCATTATACACAATTAGGGAATGCACACAATAAGTAAGTAGTTGTAGCATTAAAAACGAGATCACTTTTCAGGTAGGTCATCTTTTGGTACTTTCTGGAGCTTCAAGCTATCTCCTCACTCTAAACTCAAGATGTTTAAGCAACGTGTTTCTCCTTTGCAAAGCTAGACTATGCATGAACCTGCTTTTTTGATCACTCTTTTGTGTACTACGTACTTACTTTATTACTACTTTGAGAGTTGAGACGCACTGGGCAGCTCGGTAGGTAAAGGTAGGTATGCGTTCAAAATAGTAGTATGAATATATGGATGGATACATATTATGTACATTATATTTCTACTTTTAGTAGGTATTATTGATTATTATTACAACCCATTCAACCTGCACTGAAAGCCACAACTATACTACTCCACAATAATAAACCACAATAATCTTATATAGCTTTTTTTTTAGCTTTTCGGTTATTTATGTGGATCTTGTAATTATTAATTTTTAACGACATAATAATTTCCCTTTGTTAAGATTACACGGAGTGTATGGTCATCTTTGGAGGATGACGCTCTTCAGAAAGACCCTTAAGCACTGCGTCGAGCTCTTGTACTCCTCCTCTGGGTATATGCACTTTGGCTGCATGTACTTACTTTGCTTTGAATGTAGCAATATTTTTATTTTTATTATGATAATGACTTTGCTCTTGGTCACCGCAAATTATTCTTGACGCGTGTTTCTCTCCTTTTCTTCACGACAACGCTATTGGAAAAGAGTGAAGGTCGATTATAGTCATACGGCGAGTATATGACATAGTCATGAATCAGGATTCAAGGTGAAAGAACGTCTACGACCAAAAAATCTAAAGCATCATATCACTCATTCATGAGCACATTCATCCTCTGCACACACACACATACACACACAACTAATTTTGTACGCATTCAGAGGGAGGAAGAGAGAGGTAAACCAAAGTGTTGTACTTGAGGTGAGTAATAAGGGAACGACTTGGACGAGGATGTAATACTAACCTTTTTCATTTACTTCCTAAAGCAACTAAACTATGACGCCATGTTCGGAGGAGAACGCCACCAAAAAAAGCATCAGTACGACGAACACACACGCAGCATGACATCCAAAATTAAGCCAAAAACTTCGTTTGAGTCATTTTCTGTGGAAAAGGATGAGTTTGCCAATCTATCAGCACGCACAAAAATTTATATACCGTTGTTCAATAGTTCCCTTAGGAAGGATGAGACTATTAAACTACTCCTTTAAACACCTTCGCATCATCATCATCATCGTCATGATCACGATGATCACATTTTGCATGAAATATCCCCCCAACTAACTATGCATCTCTGTCCATCGTATTTCGTTTTCGCGAGATGGTAATAATGATGAAGAGATGTGGTGTATTGATGACAATGACGAATGTGATGGGATATTGGTGACTGCGAAACGTACAACCTTCTCAAGAACACAAAAACTTCTTAGGTTCTTTGTGCACTAGTATTTTTCCTGTTGCTGATGCTGCTGCTGCTGCTGGTACTTGAGATGGTTACGGCTCCATGTATAGTCTCATAGGTTCTATAGGTTATACTATAGGGTGATAAAAATCATTTGCTAGGACCATATTCCATTCCATTGTTAGTTCCACTGAAGCAATAATAAGTTAGAGAGCGAAAAAATTTGCTACCAACAATATGTCCACTCTAACCTTATTTGCTCACTTGTGAATGCAAACTTCCTTGCTGCCACATTGCGCATATGATGAGGGACTCTTCAAGTTCTTGAAATGGAAATGGACCGAGTTGGAAGGAAGTGCTACACTTGTTACATATATACTTATATATATAGTTAGTTACACGTACGCTACACATCCTTATAGACAAAGTCTTATTGCATCATGCATCCCATCATGGCTTTTTACGTGAGCAACTTGGGCTCTTCCAATCCAAGGCAGCGTATTATACGCGCCTTTAATCATTGTCATCATTATGCAGCACTGATTAATTGCCAACGCTTACGATGGCAATTATGCATATCAGCAAAGTGTTTTGTTTTAATAGAGTATGTGGACGTCTTGAACTGTATTACATGTATGCTAACTATGTTCCCCATTTGGCATCTTATACCTAGGCTCATGTTGGAAAAAATGTTGCACCTTTTGGGAGCTGCGATCTTTTCGACGACAATCCTGTTGTGTACGTGTAGTAGAGCATGTATGTACGTATAGTACTTGGTAATTGACTATTAAGATTGAAATGTACAACGTTGTCATATTTTAAATGGAGTATAATTAAGAAAAAGGGGTGCCGTCACCCAGCTGGAGGACGAGCGTCCAGTAACGTTTGTGACGTTCACCTCCTGATTAATGCTGAAATGGGCAAATCTGCAATCGCTGATTGATTCATGATAAAGGTATTTTTCTGTGCATGATATTTTTTATTAATCAGGTCAAGTTGTAAGTCTCCCGTTTATGATAATGTATAAACTTTTAGTTTGAAAGATATGCACATACATCAAGATTATGAGGATTTGCATATGGAAGCCTTGCTCTCAGTCAGTGGTTTAGTAACATGCCTTGAAAATCGATTCGTTACAGTCAACCACCACCACACACACATCACACCATCTCAATGGAATTTCGGCAACGTAGTCTTTTTTTTCTTCAAAAATGGAATGTTTCAATGGCAGAAGTCTTATTTACACGCTGTTTTTATGGTGTTGACACCATAGTCAGAAAGTGAAAATGCTTAGCGTATGTGTCATGCCTGATACTCTTGACAGTAGTAAGAAGAAAAAAAACCAATTTATATAACAAAAATAACCCGGTGGTATGGTGGCACAAAAAAGGGTTAATATATTATTGAACAAGAAAAGGTATGACTAAAATAGGATTTTTTTTCTCTATAACAACCAGCAGCAACTTTATTTGTGATAAATCCAGAAATATTCATGTTTTGTGACCTGAAACCAAAGACTTCATACTATCATCACCGTAGACATTTGTATGAAACTTGAGGAGTCGGACGGAGCGGAGCTGTCGTCTTCGGATAAAACTCATTCCAATCCTTTTAACAAGGGCATAAAAAAAACTTATTGTCTCAAGAAAGTCAGGCACGTAGACGGACAGACACTTGCTAAGAGCACCAAGTGCATTGCATTTTAGTAATCGTTAATAAATGATTACAAGTCGTAAAAGCAACAAGCTTTTATTTTATGCCGCAGTCATAGTCTGCCTTCACCATATGCCTACATATCGTGGTTTTGGGGTGTACATGCGTAGGTGGGTTTGTAACTAAAGGCTCTCCGCTGGGCTTACTTACTAGGCACTACCACCATGAAAACGTGGTGGATTACGTCGGATCTTATGGATCTTATAGATTTCCTTAAAAAAGGGTCCTCCACACCACCACCACCATGTATGAACCATGTATCTCCTTGACGTGCGTGGCATGCATGCATGCCCTGTGATGATCGCGCCTCGAGGTAAGATTTGATCCACTCCAAGTTATATTCTTTGGCTTGGATGGATGGCTGAACAAAATGAATGAACAAAGGAGAGCTTTTTTTTCAATAAATCCCTTGCAGTAAACCCTGCGCACAGGTGGTGCTAATATAGCAATAAAGAAGGTAACACGTCGTCGTTGTCGTTCCTTCTTTACGGAGCAGGAGGATGACGAGAATGATAATGCATGATTTGGCTTTGGCTTGCGTTTTTTGGTGAGCATGCATGTAGCCAGCATAATACAAAAAAAACAACAGCGACATGAATCCCTTCATGAATGAAACACTGTGAACTTCTTGCAACAGGTATATATTTCAGCATCACCTCCACCACCGTTTCTTCTCTGCAATGCATGATGGTTACTTATTATTATCCTCCTCCTCCTCATGCTGATGTAGTACTCGTAGTCACTGTGCACTCACATTTTCATTTAATATAACTATACAACCACTGAAAAGAATTTAATGTGGTAAGTGGTTTTCTCGAATGCAATCTAGGCATGCAAATGTAATGTGTACAGACATACAGGGATGGTGGGTTCCTTGAAAATGATAAAGTGGCTTTTCCACTTCAGTAACGTAACATCATCATCATACACTGAGCGTCTTTGTATGTATGTATTTTGACGAGATGCCTTCATTTTGTGTTCTACCTGTTGTGTTCATGTTACGTTACAAAAGGTAAAGTACTGGCTACTTTATTACAAGAGCTCCATTATTACTACACCTGTGCCAGTATGCGAAGCAAAGTCTTTTAGTTTTATAATGTATTATGTATGTGTGTGTGTGTGTGTGTGTAGGTTGGAATTGGAATGTAATAATAATAATGTGGATGCTCAAGTTGAAGCCAACAATCAGAAAATGTCGTGTCCCTAGGCAGGGATTTTCTTCGTCGTGTTTACCTTTACAACGATATATATATTTTATTTTAATATTGTATCCATGTAGCCAGTCACATGCACAGGTTCACTCAAGAGTACTTCACTCATTTGATTCATCAATCAGTTTCTTCACAACTTCCTATGCAAGCAGTAGTGCACACATTTGGGATGAGGGTCGTCGTGTACAAAAACTAATATTTTAATAGTTTATCGAAGCGGATTATAAATTGGTTGATTTGAGTTGTATCACAGGGAGCGTTACAACAACTGCGTTGCAAGTGAAGTCGCTTAGGTTTGGAGTGCCTCGTCTTTTTCGTTGAAGGTGAAAACTGGCCTCGCTGCTGTAATTCATTCAGGTATAATAATAATTGGTATATTGGTATCCTACAAGCCTATATTAGGGTGTCCACACGTATATTATTTAGTAGGTTCAATGCTAATTCGCAAACCGCATCTCTGTACATAGTTATATTAGTGGGGGGGATGAAAAATAAAATTCGTGGGTGAGTGTGATACACGATTTCTTCCGCATCCAGGAATAGGAAGGATTCCAATTTTCCAGGAATTATTAAAAATAACATTAATTATCTACTCGAGTTCTCCGTAAATACAGAGGTATGTACTACAGCGTTACTCTAGTTCTGAAACCGATACTGGCTTCTCGTCGTATTATGTGAAAATGGGAACGTGGCGATTCAAGCGTGGGTGCATGGATTTATGCAAATTCAGGTGCTATTCAATAGGCAACAAGTGAAGCGTTAAACTCGTCGTATTCGCCGTTTCGAGTAAAAATGAAAGCCATGAAAATTGCATGGTTGTGCAACACAAGTTGAGTTTTTTTTAACCCGTCGAAGTTCTTCATTCTTTCATAACTACCTACTTTTTGTTGGATGTAGATTTAATCTTTTAAGTTGTGTTATAACAACTGATAATAATGATGATGATGTCTTAGCTATATTTCAATCCGCATACCAAGGACGGATGCATCATACTCGAGGAACCCTTCAAGTTGTTTCGTGTAGCTTCAAACAAGTAATTCACTCATTCGTCAATTTTGTGCAATAGTGACTTGAAGATTTTGTTAGGCTAACATTTAATTTGGTATTATCACTGCCACGGAGGTATTGACGAAAAATGCATTGAAATTGAAAGTAGTCCGCGTTCTACATGACGTGATAGTAAGGGTAGTGCATCGCTGCACTTTCATACACTGCATTTCATTGACCGTCGTAATTTTTTTCTAATGTAGTTTCTGAAGTATTATTAAATGGAGTGCAATGTATTGTGTTTGGTATGCAGTTTTTGCCAACTGGGCTGCTGGGATTTAAAAACACAAATCTATCGTGCCATTTTACATTGAAATGTGAAATGTCAGTTTACATTCTCGGATGAACTAACTAATACTAAAATGCTATTGATGTTATACCTAAAGTAAAAATTAATATAAACTGTACGACGCACACTGTTGTCCTTAACAGCGACTGTTGTGTTTTATTGCATTATAGATCCTAGTTCAAGATGGGTTGCGGCAGTAAAATGTACGGATATCGGAAATGCATGCGATACAGTTTGTTCACAGCAAACTTGTTCATATTGGTAAGGACAACAAAAACTTTGTTAATTTTATAATATTCGTTCCAAGAAATGGTTACAACTTGCATGATATCCCGACTAACGTTATTTTTGCTGCTTGCTCTCAGCTAGGAGGAATTGCAGCCACAGCCGTTGGGGCTCTAAAACTTCGAGATCAAGCCTGTTTCGAACGCCTTGCAAGTGACAGTTTGTACAAAAGCTCGTGTTACGTTCTACTAGGAATGGGGATTGCGACAATTTTCCTGGTAGCTGTTGGAACGTTTGGTGCCATGAAAGAAATTAAATGCTTCCTCTTAACGGTACGTAAACTGGCTTATACCATGACTAAACGATTCTTATAATTGTGACAAATCAGACAATCATTCATGCTGTACGTATATTTTGATTTTCAGTTCATAATTGCACTGCTCATTTCCTTTGTGGTACTCCTCATCGGGGGACTCTTGGGGTACGTCTTTACGGCGAAAGAGTCCACGCCAATGAAAACTGACATGATCAATTGCTGTACGTATATGTTGATTTTCAGTTCATAATTGCACTGCTCATTTCCTTTGTGGTACTCCTCATCGGGGGACTCTTGGGGTACGTCTTTACGGCGAAAGAGTCCACGCCAATGAAAACTGACATGATCAACTCGATGAAGAAATACAATAAAAGTGATTCCGTAAGAGAAACGTGGGATAATGTTCAAGTTCAGGTTAGCAGGCAGCAGACTATTTGTTACCTAACAAATACTAGTTTCTACGTTATGAACTCTAAATAATAATAATATGTAAATCATATCATATAAATGTATCCAATGTATTGCAGTTCCAATGCTGCGGTGCTAGCAATAATGAAGACTGGTTGACGGTATTCCACGGAGAAGAGAAAGTTCCGCCAAGTTGCTGTCGGGACTTAAATACTGTAAGTGTAGTACTTTTAAAAGACTAGTATCACAATTTTGCAAATATAAATCACATTCATAAACCAACTGCCATTATGGATCACAAATTTAGGTACCTGCTTGCCAAATTAGTGCTCAACCTAATGAAATCTGGACGATGGGCTGTGCCTACAAGCTGAAAGAAGGTGGAACTGTGGTAGGATCTGTTGGCGTCACGGTATCATGCTTCATGGTAATAACTTAATTAATACAGTATGATCATGAAATCGTAATCGTGATGTAGTTATAGTTTAAATATATAACATTGCTATTTGTGTTTGCAGATTTTCAGTCTAGTTTTCAGCATCGCAGTATTCCGAAGTATAACGTGACGGGAGTTATTTCAAGATAAAGTACACTGCAAAAAAAAAACTTTTAAAGAACGACTTTTTATGCGTCATGTCGCGCAAATTTATTTTCTTTTATGTGTACTCCATTTTATTTAATATCGCTAAAAATCAAAATCATGTATTAATAACTACGCAAAGTTAGATTATGTGACGGACACGCTAAACGAAGAAAGGATCATGTAATCATGTTCAGTCAGGAGCGGTTCGCCGCTATTTTGTGACTCGCCTCTTCCCCTTCCCTGTCCCCCTGTTTAACTACTTTGACGCGTGGTTTTTATCAAACCTTCAATATAACTATTATATTTATTTATTGAATAAACATTTTCAAATATATAACCTAAAATAGGGAAGCAAAAACGAAACCTTTAATATAGCCGATAACATAAGGAAGTCAAAAGGAATACTTTAAAGAGAACTAGTGACTCGAATAATGACTCGAAAAAGAAAACGTCACTTTATAGAAAAAGGGATTTAATTATCCTTACTGAAAATCAACTTATACATAATATAAAGTTTTAATCATACGAAACCAGTAGTCGTGTAGTCGTCTTGTTCCTTAGAGTTATATAATCCATCACAATGAATAGCTGGAGCTGTTGGTCCAAACGGTTTAGCCAGAATCATCAGCCTGGTGTTTAAGGGAATCCAGCCAGATCAACCGGGTTTTATGTAGCCCTGAATTTGAAACGAACCAAAAAAGAATAAAGTTTTACATTCTTGCATCTACCAAATCGATACTTTATTAGAGGTGTTGAGTTTCATTGGGTATTACCATCAAAAAATATCTGGACCAAATTAAGTATTGTTTGCTTAGAAAATAAATATCTGCTAACAAACCTGTTAGGTGAAGACAAGGAAAATAAGGAATCCAGTTCAGGCATCCATGAAGATTGTTCAGATGGAGAGCGTCCCTGCATTTCCGTTGTTTGCTTCGTCTGCTGTCCTCCCGGTGGTGGTTGGGGTGGCTGTTGTGGTCGAGTTTCAAACAAGTTTATAGTGCTACCTCGTGCCTGGTAAATGTTAACTTGATGTGCGTTGTGTTGGAAAACGTTCATAAAATGGCTTGGCTGGCCCTGGGGAATAAATTGATACCCACGGGGTTGTTGGGAGGACTGATGCTGTCCATGATTGCTAGAACCGTAGTTGTTAGACATTTTAATGGAGACGGTTAAGGATTTTGTGAAATAGCGGGTTTAGAATTTGTCACAGGTTATAAAGCCAAACTGTTTTAAAACTACTACTATACCAACAAACGAATTGTTGCAAGAAACGAAATGAAATATTTCCAACTAGGAGAAGAAACTTGGCACGTCTTTCCACTATCACAGTTTGGGTTTTAGTGGGCGTCGCGTCGGTGGCAATGGACATTGGCCTTTTACGATACAGACCGAGACCGTAGAATCAGAAATCAGAGACACGTCATGATTCGTTTAGTAAGGCTACCTGGTAATGCATACTCAAAAAAATCGATTACTGAAAAGTAACCAGAAGCTGATAAGGGATTAAATTAGGATGCATATTGAGAATCTTTTGTGAGAGTTGCCTATTGAAAGGTTCATTTGTATATTACTTGCGATAAAAAATTCTGAAAAGAGAAAAAGTATTTTTATCTTCGGGGTTTCGGGCTCAGGAGAAGCATTTTGTTTGGATTAATTACAGTTTTCATCTTGAAGGAGCTTGAGGTTCGATTATAGGGCGTACGTCATATCGAGGAAGGTAGATGATAGGACATAGGTATTATCCGCTCCGCCAGTATCTTCACGGGCGAATCTCATGCAAATGAACAGTTTCTTCCACAAAAGGGAGCAAAGAGGAACGTTAAATTTAATCCTATATTTGATGGTTGATTTTCATGAAGTTGAACTTGTCTAGGAAGTGGTGGAAATCGGTGTTAGAGGTTCATATTTACATATACTATCCCAATTTTAGAATATTAAAGCGTTTATCGGATGTAGGTACAATTATCCATAAAGCTGGCGCATGCATTCCATCCGGCCGACATGAAATTTCCTACGGGTCTTACTTCCTCTTCCACAAAATCCAACAAAGAAATAGATAGCAGGGCGCAAACATGCTACACAAGCACTATTTCATTTATGCTTGTAAGTTTTCATTCAGTCATTGCCGATTTACATTACCTGCGACCTAATCATACCTACGTACACTCTCTAGACTGGTGACATAACAAATTGCATAAATGCGAGATTTTACTCATCCATCAGCCTCGCTTCACTTCAATGCAGTGCTGTTGTTGCTGCTATGCTGTATGATGATAATTGTCAAATTCATAAAACGCTGCGAAACAAGCAATTAACAACAAAGGTGAAAGTCACGCAATGCCGTCTCCCGGCATATGGTTGACCTCATGGCACAAATACTTCCGTTTATTTTAACTAAGGGTATTTTTTCTCTCTAAATGAGCACATTAAAAGAGTCACTAATTAGATTTTGCTGGAAGCAACACGTGTATTTCTCATTCCGAATGTGTTTCGTCTCCTGCTAAGCTTGCTAGCATAGTCTATAAGCCACATTGTTGCAGCTGCAGCATAAACCGTGTAAGAATTGACACAAATCTTTCCTTTACAAATATTCTTCATGGAAATTTTTATGGCACGCATACCTTTTCGTTTTTCTGTAAAGTGTTCAAGTGGTATCTGACAAAAAAGCAAATAATACAGAAAGGTATATAAGCTTTGATGAGATATATTTTAATGGTGACCGATTTATTTATACGCTTAATTATAGCTAATTAGAGATTTTACATTGGTAGACTTGTAAATTGTTTCAAGACATTTCCAAATGAAAATGATGTCCCATTTGAAATGAAAATTTGTTTCTGAAACCAAAACTCAACCTCTTAGGCTATGACTTCTGAAAATTTAATTTAGAGGAAAATTGCTTGTTGTGAGTACATTCTAGTTCTAGTACATTCTAAATGCATATTATACCTATGTATAAGTATGTGCTTTTTGCAAAGAAGTTTTGAATTATATTGTCTTGCCTTCTGCTGCTCCAGTTCTATCGATTTTAAGAACCACAAATGCTGCATTTTGCAAATAAATTTGAGCACTTGTAAATATTATTGGTATTTAGCATGTCATAGCGAACGACAATTGACAGGTGTTACATATTTACAAAAGCTGACATCTTCAAATCGATGTACACTACAAGTGTACACACTTCAATCAATAACAGCAGACATATGACACACATAACAACATATTTGCAGAAACGTTTTGATAGATCCTCTACATACTGGCTAGTACTGGTGTAAAAAATTTAACCATATAAGGCACTTGACTTTCCTGGAAAAAATTACTTGAATACCTAAAAAGGCTCAAAATATAAGTAGGATTGTATCCTCCGGAGAATGCATGTTTAAATTCAAGCGAATTCCGAATTGGTAAAAACATTTGTTTCCCTAAATTTCTATGGACATCACTCAAGTAACTGTTTAATTTGAAAACATCCTTTGTCAAGGGTTTAGTTAATAGATACAATATTGTATTTCATAATTAAGACTCTTTGCAATGCATGTTGTTTATGCCCTCGTTTTTATTATTTTTTACATCAGAGCAGAGACCAGTCGCAGTTCGCGTAACTAAAGTGTTTGACAGTGCAGTGTTTCACTGTTTCATATGGTAGTACCAATTTATCTAGGTATGTGAATTGTTTGAAAAGTTGCGATTATTACGTGTTTATGAGCAGTCTAAATCTTTTCAAATTGCGTATATATATCTTCAAGCAGTTTTAACAGGTACCATGTATGTATGATGTGGTGTTAGACATGCATTTACGAGTTGATGTGTAAAAGTCCTTATTAAGTACATATCTATTATATTAATACGAACGATTTTTTTCTTGGTTTCCATTCAAAGGCTTTTTTATTCCTGATCGTACAGCAACGTGTGACTTATCATTCTACGCGCAATTAACTGGGGAAGTGTCTATCAGAAAGTTTTTTCGAAAATGTTAATCCCCCTATTTTTAAATTGAAGTTAAAGGTCAAAAATGGCCATTTTTAACGGTTGTCAAAGGTCTGCATAATTATGTAGCTGCAGTTAACGGTAAAATTCATCAAGCCAAGCGTGCAAAATACAGACAATTATAATTTGGCACATTTAAAAATTACAAAGTGACCTCATTGACCCTTGATGTCAATGTCGAGATGTCAATAAAGGTTACTTAATACATAACACATCAATTCTGTATAAATTTAACATTCTGAATTCAGTGCCGGTGTTACTTTTTTTATTTAAGCTCAAGCTATGCACCATATTTGCAGAAAAGAAATGGTTCTGTTCGGTCTTACAATAAAAAATCTGCTATTTAGGGAAGTATTAGCTAACAATCATCTTTGCGTGTCACGTGTATAATGCGTGCCAATGTTCTTATTTTAGACACAAATCGGAACTAATTTTCTTCCTCTAGAAGTTCCAGCCCGTCATGTTGACGGGCCCGATCACTAGTATAATTCAATATTGAACATTTCCCCCAACTGGAAAAGGATATTTGTAAGAAATAATAGGTTAATATCTTTGTTCTTTTTCTGTACACATAGATGACCAACCTACACGTATTACGAACTCACTAAAAGTATCAAATTACCTACATGAAAATTCTGTGCTTCTATATCGCGTATGTTTAGCAAAGTTGGAATGGAAACAGTAATTATGTCAAGGAATTAAACCTGTAGCATTTCCCGATTTTCCGGGAGGACGTCTTGAGAATATATAACTTTTTACCGGAAATTTGGACGTATTTCGAGCAAACAATTTACGCTTATGTAAATTATTGTGATACATTCTGCCTTATGCCCCAGAAGTTCTGTAATCAATCGATAGGATAGGCTGCCTCTAGGTCTATGATGCGATGTTTGCTAAACCTGCTACCTTCCTTTCATCTATAATTATGCAACAGTTACAAAGCTACAGTTACATCAAGTTAGAGTTTGCTTTCCATTGCATTCCATCCACTGATCACCCAACAGCAAAGTTGAAACGAGAATTCCATTCTGCTGTCATTGACAATGTTCTTATATTTGCTGTCTCTGTCTCCTATCAATAAAGTGAATATGTGTGATATGTGACAATATAATGGCAATATGCTCAGGATCTGCAACGTCTATCCTCTGCCCTACACATCGATTCTGTCAGTCTATCTTCCCATCACTAGTCACTATTCAATGTTAATCGCAATATAAATAGGTAATTTATTCCGAAATAGGTAATTTTAGCAATGTGATAGAATGCACAGTGCTACTACGCTACCTTGTACACTACCATTAAAACAGTAATCCAAACAAGATTGCACGTCGTTAAAAACATTTATTTACCTAACAAGACTTAAGACTGTATATAACTATCTCTTAGGCTATCTCTGTTTATCCTCTAAAGCGACGCTATATTATAATAAAACCACATAACTCTTTGTCTCATCCCCTCTGCCTGTCGGTCGACATTGAGTGGGCGGAATTTGGGTGGATGCATTATTATGCATTGTGCTGAACTGCTGCTGACTACTGTGCTCTACACCAATTTTTACACCTCAATTTTTTACGCCAACATCACTAAATCTTTTTTTACATATGCATCAAGTATAAAGTTAAAGTAGATATATCGGGCGGATCATCAAACAATGATCATAATTTTTGAATAAGCTTTTTTTTTGCTGACGATGCCACTCTAATTAAAATGACAAAATCGCATCCATGCTCATTATTATTATTATTACCTATTTTTAACCCTTTCCATCCAAGAAACTCACACGCATGCATCTCTTCTCACTGCCAAAATATGTGTTAATAAAGTAGTATTACATGCACAATATGCACATGCAGTGACAGCATGAAACTTATGAACAGCATTCACTGATCATCATCATCATCATCATCAGATCCCACTCATCCCACACATTTTTGTTATCAACCAAACACACGTAAGTAACACATATGTATGCACATTATTATTTTGTATTCCTTTGTTAACATTTAGTAAATTCATAAACATCAAGCAAGCAGCATCAATGCAAATAGCAGAAAATAGCAGCAGAAATAACTATGCACAATATATATATTCTTCTTTGTTTTATATACACATCAAAATTGCAAATGCAAAAAAAAAATATACGGAGGATGTTCCTTCTTCTTTCTTAGTACCTCTCGTAAAAAATATAATACGTTAGCACGAACGAACGAATGAACGAAACCAAAAACCAACATACATACTTACTTAGAACAGCATAAATATCAAGAAAATCCTTTTTCATCGTGGTGGTGGTGGTGGTTGGTGGTGATGATGGTGAATGGTGATGCATAAGCATAAGTATCGAGGAGAGTGTGTATCCCACCACGACGAACCAGCAGCATCCCCTCCAAAAAGCACACTTGAGCCAGCTGTTGTTGCCTAGTACACATGAGAAAAGTGTGAATGTGTGCCAGTCGAGGTATCTCAAGCATAACAACATTTAAACGTCTTCACTCATCATCATCATCACCATCATCATGAATTGTAAGTTTTAATATAAAATATACATATATAACGTGCATATGTCTAACTATTAACTATAAATATTAAATGCGTACCCGAGGAGCTAGCTAGCTAGTTAGTAGTACACAAAATATATATATTTATGTATTATATGTAGAGATAGAGAATCATATTTACATTAACATTTACGACGAGGCGAGGTGGTGGTGGTTGGTTTGGTAGTGTCGTGGTCGTCGTGGTGCATGGTATTTGTTAAAACTCTATGTATATAGGTATACATACATTGACTTGACTTGACTGTCATCATCATATTATAGTATAGTTTATAGTTTATATGATTATTTGCCTTGTTAAAACCATGCCTTTTTTTGGTGTTTGCTGGTAGCAATGTGCAACAACGTATGTATTGTAATTATGATTAGATTGTGTTGTTCTTGAGTTTAGCGTAAGTCAGCAAAAAATGATAATTTTTTCTCTCACGTCCGCATCTCCATCCAACATCCAATCTCACATCTAGGAATTATATATAGCCAAAAGGAAGGAAGGATTTAATGGAGGAGAGAGAGGAAGGATGAGATTGTATTATTATTTGGGGAGAATTATTAGTATGGTTCATCGGAAAGAGAGACAGGATAAGGATAACGGATAATAAAGGCAGTGTGGAATAGTGTGGATGCGGATGGAAGGAGTGTTGTTGTTGTTGTGTGTGTGTGGGGGCAGGAAATTGGGTGTTATTTTTTTTTAGTACGCCAAACGATAATTATTAGTTTTAGTGAGTAGGGAATTTTTTAATTTAATTGAAATTCAGAATTGGTTTTTGGAGGTTGGGATGGTACTACTACACACTACACTGCACTGCTGTGTGCACCGGGACAGTAGTCAGTAGTAGTTGGTGGGTGGGTGGGTGTTAGCCTGGTCTGGTGTAATTAAATTTGGCGTTAATGAGATTCTTTTCTTTTATGTGAGTTTAATTGGACTTTATATCAGGCATCTCTTGACTGTTGTATTTGTATAATACTTATTCCAAAAGGTATCTCAATCTCAACTCAAGTTACAATATATACTCAAAAACAAGTCAGGCGTTGAGTTTGGAAGGAACGGTTGACGGTGGCTTCGTAATATTGGTTTGGTATATAAACCATAAACACCATTATTAATTAGTTGTCAACAATCAATAAATACTCATCATATTCCCTTTAATGTTCTACAAGGACGAGTCAGGCACAAGAATTTGAAGCTGTGTTTGTAGTAGAAAGTAAGTGATCATCATCAATCATGTGTGCATGTTGCATAAATATACAGAATCCTTCTAAAGACGTTGCTAATCCGTAATATTATTATGTAATAAGAATAAAAGTAAGAAAGTTCGGGAAGGGTCTTTGAGGTTCGAGTGAGCTCCACACGACCTCCCTCCTTGCCTGTGTGCATGGCATGTCATATTGTGTGATGACTCCAGAGGCGTTTTCTTTCATCATGTGACACTCTTCCTTTGTGTCATGTAGAATATTATTGGAGTGACTGTGTGGGTGGTGGGTGCTATTGAGGATGCCGAGAGAGATGCAACATGAGCGTTGGAATATCGTTTTTGGAACGGTATCATCATCATGAATGTGTAATATACAGTGTGTTGTTGCTGTTGATGATCATATGTCATCATGATGATGATGTTATGATCGATGGTAGGCATTATTCAGCCTTGAGCATTTTGAACTGCACACACAAGAGCCACCCGACACACGAGCGAGAGTAGGGCAATAACCTAACCTGTGCAAGCTGCGGGGTCATATAAAAGTGCAGGGGTCTAGGTGTCGTCGAGCGGCGAGGTGGTGGAGGTTCTCTCATCTGTTGTCGTCAGTCATCCTTGTTGTGTGTGAGGAGGTGGAGGAGAAGGAGTTGTGTGTGACAGTCAGTCAGCAGGAGAGGAGCAGGAGGATAGAGCAGAAAAACGGAAGAACCTTTTTGTCGGTGGGTCGGTGTTGTGCCAGTTCAGTTTTAGTTATAAAACAGTGGCAGGCAGTGACAGTCAGTCAGTATCATCAATCATCATCATCAGGCGGTTGACTGACGGTCGGTGTCGGTGTCATCAGAAAGATTTTGTCATTTCTGGTCAGATCCCTCATTGTCAATTGTGTACAATATTAACAACAAGCAAGGCCGACAACATTCCACACATTCCGTAATTATAATTGTGACTCGTCGAGTGTATTTAAAAAGAATACTAATATTCCAATTTTGGTTCATATCATCTGATATCCTGATAGCAGTGTCTGGTCTGGTTCTGGTTTTTCGTCAAGGTGAAAAAACTACTTAATTTTTGTTTATTTTTAGAAATTAAAATGTATACATTGGTTAAGATAGTGCAGTGGTGCATTATTATTGTGATATCATCATGCTCATCATCATTTCATTTTTCCAGTAAATTTTACGGGAGCTAGGAAGCAAGGCAGGCAGGCAGTTGTCAGTGGAGCGTGCAATAATAAGGGTTTTCTGGCATATTTATTTGTGTCCATTATTTTGGTTCCTTTTTCTGATAATTCTGACAGCTGTCTTGAATCCTTTGTGTCTTGAGTCATTCACGTCACATGTGTGATATTTGATTTAATCTGTGTGACTAGGGCCCTGATTTTTTCTTAATATATTACGCTCTTCTTAAATTCCTTCTTAAAACCTATAATACATAATATTAGCGTCAGCTGTGGAAAAGTGATTTGCTAGACCACTGATTGTGTGATTGTCCCAAGTTGATAAGTGTTTCAGACCCATCGAACATCAGCTTTCAACGGTTTGTCTAGGGATTCGGTGAAGCCAATTTTGTCAATTTTATTTAGCCCATTCGAAAATCATAAACGTTGTGGTCGCTAGTTAAGGGTATTTTTGCTTGTTGCAAGTTGAGCGCAGTTTTAACTACAATTTTTTACTTTAAATACGCAAGTCAGAACAGACAACAGAAAGTAGGAATTGAAAGCAAATTATTTGCATTTGCATAGTAAGTAGTGAAAAAAGCAGTTGATATAGCATTTATGAAAAAGATTGTCGTTCATCGTAAACATGTAAAATTATTAATCCTTCTTGTTATCCATTCGTTCCTTTGTTGGAATCATCATCATATCATATCTGTCATCATCTGGCTGTTTCAACGATTTTATGGGCGTAATCGGCCAGGTTCGTGACTCCGCTCAAGTGCAACTCCTCTCGACAGAACAGAATAATTCGTGCCTAGTCAACTGACTGATCCTCAGTTTAGCTGAGGACTTTTAGTAATTTTTATAGTTTTAATTCATCATCATCATCATCAACTTGTTTTTCGGAGCCAGGATTGTCAGGTAGCAACTCTCATGTCAGAGATATATGAAATATAGTATTTCATAATATTCTTGACTATTTGACCTGAACGCAGTCATAGAATTCCAGAGAGTTTTATTAAGTAATACCTATTTCTTTTGGCATTGACATTGACGGAAAAAAAATCTGGGCTCGTGTATAGTCGACATGTGCTTTGATTTGATTTTTTTTTTTTTTGCAAAAGTGCACAAGTTTATCTTATCATTCATCAGAGTCCACTGCAACGCCACCAACTCTCTCTCTATATATATATATATTCACTCCAACTAAATTAGCTTCAAGTACAGGTGGGGTATGTTGTACGTGACATGTAATCAGTTTTACTATTATCACAGCCAATTCAAAAACTCCAGATTGCAGTCGCTCGTAATATATAATAATATCATCGCATCATTCGCATCGTATCATCCTCTTGACTCGGGTGCCTGATCTCCAAAAAACAGTGCAATAAAACTGGAGTATTGAGATAGGGAAAACTGCTGCTGAGAGCTCTTTTTTTCATTTTGTGATCCATGTCGTTAATTGACGAGGAGAATCAAGTAAAGACGCATTGACACCAATGTTGAATCATAATATGTCTAGAGGTGGTATGGTAAGTGCATCATGGCATGGCACGCATGGTGGTTATAGCCAAAACTGGATTTACTCGCTAAATTCCATATAACATAACATCCATAATATATTGGAGTAGAAAGAAAGGAAAAAACACGCATGGTAAAAATATGGTAGTACGTAGCAAGTAGTAAATGGATACTTTTTGGTTTATAATAATGAAGTAGTGAAGTCGTCGTGGTTAGTTAGTTACATACAGACATTCCTTTCAACTTCAACTCACAAAAGTTCATGTGTGTCGGCTTTGTCGTATAAATAGTGAGCGGTGCAGCGAGTTTTTGTGATATGTATAATTACGATATATATATATACATATCTTGTTATTATTCATATCCAGCAGCAGCATACAAGTAAATAGTGAATAGGAGTAGTAAGTGGTTACAACAGACAGATTACCTATATAGTATAGTAGTAGTATAATATATCATCTTTGCGCTTTATCATCTTTTTTTTTGTAACTTTTCATCCAACTAACTGGTTTCCCTTTATACTATATTAGTATTAGTAGTAGTAGTTATTATCATCATCATGTCATACAGAGCTGGAAGTGTGATAACAGCATCACCATCGGGGGGATCGGGATCATCATCATCATCATCATGAATGATGCTATTCCAATGAAAAATGGAAGGGTGCTCATTGCATGCAATTTGAGAGAGAGAGAGAGATGGGATGGGATCTTTTTTTATTTTCATGCCCGAACGAAATCATCTTGTATCTTGATAATAGAAAAATATGTGTGTGATGTGATTCCCCCGACGACGCATCGCAATTCGCAATCCCAATAATATTCGCAATGCAGGAGTAGTCGTCAGTCGTCAGGAGCACGGAGAACAGAGGACCTGTGCGAGTGGTGGTGTCTCGTCTTTTGTGTTCGTCGTTTGTGTGGTGCGAGAGAGAGGTGTGACGACGACGACGGGAGTTGACTTTTATGGAAATTAAATGAAAGTCTCCCGTTTCATGTCATTTGCGTTGACATCCCAAGCCCAACAATAGGTTGTTGTTTGTTACCTCCTGGATTTCATAAATAAATAATATCAATTGGATTTTGAGTGGTTCTGCCTGCCTGCGCTGTCTGTTGTCTGTGTAGTTCCGGGTCACAGCTGTTGTTATTATTATTATTATTATTATTATTATTATTATTATTATTTATTGTTATCTGCCAGTTTGAGTTAACTTGTAGAGCAAATAAATAATAATATATTATAAATCTCTAAATAAAGTAAGTACTTCGTGTTCGTGGAATTGATTTTCACCTTTGTATGTATTTTAAATATTTTTTGGTCTACAGGTAATAACTCAGTAAACTAGGTGGTGAAGCACCGGTTGAAAGTCCAAAGAGGGGATTAAATTGCCTTTGGGAATATTTCAAAAGTTCAAAGAAATGGCAGAGACAAAGGTTCACATTTTCTCCGACATGGAGGACTCGGAGTACGACAAATGCATGCTGAAGATTCAAGGGATGACTTGTGCTGCCTGCGTGTCTTCCATCGAAAAAATGGCCATGCAGATTGAAGGTATGTAATAATAATAATAATACTTTTGAGTTATAATTGGGTTCTTGGATTAATTTTTAGTTGACTCTTTGGAACAGATGCTTGTCGTGGCTTTATCTAACTAATTACTTTTATTATTATTTGCTTGAATTCATAGGGGTTCATAAGATTTCAGTAGCCCTAATGGCAGCAAAGGCTGAGGTTTATTATGACGCCAGTCGAGTATTAGCTTCTCAGATTGCCAATGAAATATCAGACATGGGATTTGTTTGTGAGGTGCTTGATGAAGTCAACGGTCCGGGGGAAGTCACCATTCAGGTAGTTTCCAATTTCCAGATGATTACTGTGATTACCTTTGGTAAACTTGGACAGGCAGGATTGTAAAAGCCCTCTATAAATATGTATAGATCAATGGAATGACTTGTTCGGCTTGTGTCAACTCGATTGAGGAGACTGTAAAGAAGATCAAAGGGGTGCTAAACGCCGAAGTTAGTTTGACATTGGCTTCAGGACGGTTCAAATATAATCAAGAGCTCACAGGGCCGCGTGATATTTTAGACACCATCAACGTAAGCTAATTGTGAAGCAGTTCATTTTGGGAGTGTGTGTTCATTTAAGTTCAAGTGTGGGAGGGAGCAGTTCATTCTTTAATATTGATGGATTGTTTATTTATTTATTTAATTTTACATTAATGTAGGACATGGGGTTTGACGCGTCATTGGAACCTCGCACAGATCATCATCATCTCGATCACAAGGATATGACCAACAAATGGCGACATTCCTTTTTAATTTCATGCATTTTTGGAATTCCAAGTATGATTATCATGATGTATTTCATGTTGGGCATGAATATGGACGAAATGGATCATGATATGAGCTGCCACCCCCCCATGTGTATCATTCCTGGACTCTCTCTAGAAAATCTGCTGCTGTTTATACTAGCTACACCGGTGCAGGTGCGATTATTATTAAATGATTTTAGTTCTCCCTACAGTCCACCGTAAATTACAATGCTTATATCATAGTATGAATAATTGTAATATTGTGGGTTTTTTTTATATCGCAGTTTATTGGAGGTCGTCACTTTTACATCGCTGCGTTTAAGGCGCTTAAACACAGAACAACGAACATGGACGTACTCATTATGCTTGCTACGACGATTTCTTACGTGTACTCGTGTATAGTGCTATTTGTTTATGTTTATTTACAACATAATCCTAGTCCTATGACATTTTTCGATACTCCACCCATGCTCCTTTTGTTTGTCTCGCTGGGCCGTTGGTTGGAGCATATTGCGAAGGTATGACACATTCCCAAAATCAATACAATGTAAAATTCTGAATTTTACTATTTAGGGGTTTGAGATATATAGCGTAATCGCATACCTAATCACTTATATGAAATGTTATTTCTTTAGGGGAAAACATCGGAGGCTCTAGCTAAATTGCTGTCGTTGAAGGCCACCGAAGCCATTCTCGTCGAAGTCACTCCAAGCTTTGAAATAACAACTGAAAGGCCAGTAGCGATTGATTTGGTTCAACGAGGCGATATACTTAAAGTGCGTGTGTTATTTTCGTTTACTTTAGTATTTTGACAGTGCGTGTTAAAGTGGGTTGGGCAATTTATTTTAAATGTGCTATTGTATTCCGTTTGTAGGTTATTCCAGGTTCTAAAGTACCGGTGGATGGACGAGTGGTGTTCGGAAGTTCCATGTGTGATGAGTCGTTAATAACTGGAGAATCCATGCCCGTCGTGAAGAAGAAGGGTAAGATTGAGTCAAATCAGTTATTTTAGTTGCGAGGACAATGAGCATTGTCAAATTATATTTTCAGATTCGCTTGTAATTGGTGGCTCTATCAACATGAATGGCATGCTGTTGGTGAAGGCAACTCAAGTTGGAGATGATACCACACTCGCCCAAATTGTTCGCCTGGTTGAGGAGGCCCAAGTGTCCAAAGCCCCTATTCAACAACTAGCCGATAAGATAGCCGGTTATTTTGTACCAATTGTTTGTGGTGTTGCATTAATGACTTTGATTGGATGGCTGTTTGTGGGCTTCTTCAGTTTACATTCTCTACGTGTCAAGGTATGTGTCAGTCGAGTGGTCAGTGGACGACACAAATTATAATTATTATGCTTGATACTGTTGGACTTATTATGTTGTAATTTACTATTTAGCACTACGAAAAGGACCGATTTAGTGATCATGAGATTGTTATCCAGTATGCTTTCCGTTACGCCCTAACTGTGTTAGCTATCGCTTGTCCTTGCTCACTTGGTCTCGCTACCCCCACAGCCGTCATGGTTGGAACTGGAGTTGGAGCTTTAAATGGAATTCTAATTAAAGGAGCTGAACCCCTTGAAAATGCCCATAAGGTAAGGTGTCTTTTGTTTATGTTTACGTTGGTCTTTTATGTGTCTGTGGATGGACATTGAGTCAACCAATCTAATTTCACGCAGGTTAAGACTGTGGTTTTCGATAAGACTGGCACCATCACCCACGGCGTTCCCATGTTAAAACGACTAGCATTATTCTCCAATGAAAAGTATTCATCATTACACAAACTCTTAGCAATCATCGGAACTGCCGAAAGCAGCAGTGAACATCCCATTGGAAATGCAATTGTTTCCTTCGTCAAAAGTTGCATTACTACAACTGTTAGCGGCCGGTGTGATAATTTCCAAGCTGTTCCCGGTTGCGGAGTGAAATGCAAAGTAACGAATATCCAACCTAGTCTGGAGACCCTTCAGGAAACCAGCAAACTTCAAAGTTTAGTCAGCCTAATGCAGCGAAAGCCGTAAGAACTGTGCATTGAGATATTAAATTCTGAAGAAATAAGGTAAAAGAATTAACCAAGTGTTCATGAATTATTAAACAGTGGTGGCGTTGTCACTTTGGATGAAGTAACCGTTGATACATCAGTGAACAACCAATTGGATGTTGGCCCGCTCTTCAACAGTAATCAACTGGTCGCCGTGGAGGATAACAGTATGGACGATTCCTATGATGTAAGTAGTACTCAACTATCTTTTATGTTTATTTCATTCATGTGCATTCACGTAAATCTGAATAATCGTAACATAGTGCTTTGTTTAATAATGTATTCCGTCCATTGTTTGAAGGTGCTCGTTGGTAACCGTGAATGGATGCGACGGAACGGAGTTGAAGTTCCTGATGTCGTTGACCGGAGCATGAAGACTTTGGAAGAGGAAGGTCAAACTGTTGTCTTGTGCGCTATTAATGGTAAGCGGCGGCATGTGCTTATACATAGTCTACATACACGCAGTATATTTTCGCAGCAGGAGATTCCTAATAATAATATAATATATTGTCGTTTAATTTAGGCGTTCTCTGTGCCATGATGGGAGTTGCCGACAGTATTAAATCAGAAGCACCTTTGACCGTCTATACTTTGAAGAAACGGGGTGTAAACGTGATTCTCCTAACTGGGGACAATCAGAAGACGGCGGAAGCAATTGCACGAGAAGTTGGCATTAACACAGTCTTTGCAGAAGTTTTACCATCGCATAAAGTGGAGCAAATCCGGCGCATTCAGGAGTATGGTCAACGTGTCGCAATGGTTGGTGATGGCGTAAATGATTCTCCGGCCTTAGCTCAAGCTGACGTTGGAATTGCAATTGCCTCCGGAACGGATGTAGCCGTGGAAGCCGCTGACGTTGTTTTAATTAAGGTATGGTAATCAAAATGCACTCGCAATACTGTCTGTCATATATGATGAGACCTATAACCACTTCTTGTTACATGTAACAGAACGACTTGCTTGACGTCATTGCATGTTTGGATTTGAGTCACACCACTGTTAAACGTATCCGACTTAACTTTCTCTTCGCGAGTGTTTACAACATAATTGGCATTCCACTTGCTGCTGGCGTCTTTAGCCACTGGGGATTCCATCTCCAGGTAACTGTCTACTTTAATAATACGATATTAATGATACGATATGCATTTTGAAGCAGATGTGGACGTAGGACTGCTCATACTTGCTTAACATTTTGTAATCAATGTTTATTAGCCCTGGATGGGATCTGCGGCCATGGCCCTGAGCTCTGTTTCTGTTGTTTGCTCATCTCTTCTCTTGAAAACGTAAGAAATTTTCAGAACCCATTTACTGGATGTTTGATCCTATCTAGCCAGAATTGACCTTCACCTAGTTGGTATAATAACGAACAAAAGAGGACACATGTATTTTATATTCAATCCAGGTACCGCAAACCCACCAAGGAGAAGTTAACTACTGTGGAGTACTTGAAAGCCAGAGATATGCGCTTCCAGAGGGAAGGAGAATCCATCGCTGTCCACCGCGGTTTGGATGAAATCATTTGCCCTGATCGGTTCTCCCGAGCTAGTAATTCCATTAGCCGGTACGTATGCTTACCTTTCCATTATATTAAACGACTCTGCTGCTGAATACTGATCTCGGTGGATTGCATTAACTCAACCTTATCAACGTAAAAAAAATTGCATGTCAACTAAACTGAAAATGTTCAAAGGAGTTTTTGGAAGGCTGTTCGAAAGGCATTTCTATGTTGAATAG
The DNA here is from genome assembly GCA_036850665.1 of Dicranocentrus wangi. Lineage (NCBI taxonomy): Eukaryota > Metazoa > Arthropoda > Collembola > Entomobryomorpha > Entomobryidae > Dicranocentrus > Dicranocentrus wangi. Next base: position 5,795 of record JAANSN010000327.1, on the reverse strand, counting down.
CATTCGTTTGTAAACCATTGGCAAAACTAATAAGGGAACTGTATCTATTTACATATACTTGCACAAAATTGCTCGTCAAAATGTAATAACTTGTACCGTACTCATTATCTGTACTATGTACTACCAGCTTTGTTAAATAAAATGAATTGTTGCGCTTATGCATAATGTTGGAAACTTGTGTACAAGGCTTTTTAGCTTGGGTTTATTGCTTTATTTTTTATTTATTTACTAATTACGTAATTACTAATTTATGTTTATTATTTATTTATGTTTGATGTATATAACATTAGTTAAGCTAGTTTGTTATTTGCTCGTGTACGTTGGGAAATTGGTATTGCAGTTTTGCAATCCTATACTAATGAATGTTTCTGCACTCTGCACATGCACTTGTGCGCTTTGCAGTATCAGCATTTTAATCTTGATAAGTTTAAGTTAATTGTGACCGTGTTAGTTTTTTGTAAAAGAAATTTTGTTTGTGTAAGCCATGTAATTGTTTTACACGGAAGTAGACTTTACAACCGAGTATCTGACGTCGGAATGAGATACTGTCTTAGAAGAATAAGCAATATTCTATTTGCTTGTTGGATAAGGTACTGGATGGTACACTCACGAACTTTTGAAAACAGGTAAAGCGAAACATGACAAATCAATACCACGATGTGCTTCATGATGTGATGAACTGATTCACTGCAAATGACTTTTAGAAAATAGTCAGTAGTTAGTTGTCTTTGGACGAAGCAAATCAGTTAATTTTAGTTCTACATTGTCGTTCCGCTCCTGCCTGCATGTTAATGCGGGAATTTGTCGTACGTAAAGCTTGTGAATGTCTTTCATGTCCTGTCCTGGACTTTAGTGTGTAATATTTCTTGGGACAAGCAATTTTTTTAGTTCCTGTAAGGGATAGACAATTTTTGAAATGACGGGGAGACTTCATGGGAGTATGGGAACGGCTTACAGGGATTTTGAATGAGTTTTGAGCCTTAACTGTCCCATTTCATACATATTATGATTTTAATCGAGTAATCCCTTTAAAAATATCAGGAACTTTCCAGCCAAGCGAATCTTGTCCCGGGGTCTACAAGGTAAAAACAAATCCCAAACTTGGAGAGGACCTTATGAGCAACCTCTGACTTTCGATGATGACTCAAACCTTTTATTTGTGGACAGTGGATCGGAGGAACTTGAACATTTACTTGTTTAACTAGAGTTTACCTTTCACTTTATTGGCTTGACAATTCGTGTAACTGTTGCACTGGTTGTGGTTTTTCTATCCTCGAATGACACCTCTTTCGTTCACATAAACAATTCACTCACTCATGATGTTTTGATTTAACATAAACAATTTTGATGTTTCTGCTTGAAAAACTCAACTAATCATTAGATTTCACCAGTTGCCTCTATGTAAGCTTCCAGTATCGCAGCAATATAAATTTTTTTAGCAGAACGAATTTAAATATTATCTTGTATGGTTTTATGGTTTCTTTGTTTATTGTCGGGTGTAAAGGTTTGGATGTTTTATTATTATTGTATCAAAGTAGAGCAATTGCTGACATTTTGTTGACTATTTAGCACATGGTGATTTTATTTTACTAATCTTTGTAAGTATGTAGTAGTCATTCCATCCGTTTCATGTCGTAATTATGTTCTTACGTCCGCTCGTCATTCTCTTAAAAAACCAATTCCATCGGCTTTTAATTAATCGTTTATAGTTTAATTTAATGAGTGTTTTAATGCCAATTCAAAGGTCATGCATATAAAAACGCTATATCATAGGCAGCCAGGCTGCCACTACCATCAATACAAAGTTTCCGTCGTTTCTCAGTAGTAGCAACATGCCAAAAAGACATAGTGATAAGCTAATTATATATAGTTAATCATGATGAAATGCATGCTTGTATAATATTATCTCGTTGTGGTAATCAATTTTCAAAGGTTTGTAAGTGAATTGGTCGGCAGAAGTCCGCGAGGCGGTTCACTCCTCAGCAATGTCGACGACGGTGGCGACTTGGAGTTCCTGCCCATGGACGGAAAGCCTCGAAGGCTTGAGCGAAATTTCGTCTAAATAAATTTAATAATCAAAACTTGCAATCTCTCATTTCGTGATTAAAACATGTATTTTTCCTCCTTCATCTTTACATTTTATGTACTGATACCTGACAACGAGTACTTTTTATTACTTTTTCAGTTGATATCGAGACTACGACGACGAAAGATATTCTTATTAGTTCTACATAGATAATATTCTAATTGTATAAGTTATATTCATGAACTTCCTTCCCGTGGTTAATTGACGTGAGTTTGATAGAATTATCATCATCAGCATTTGCAGTTGAGGTAAAATTGTACACGTTATGAACGTGAACTTCAGCCGCAATTGCAATAATTGATGATGATGATGATGATGAATGGATCTTGTCAGAATTAATAGAAGTACCTTTAATATAATATGCATAATCCAATGAAATGATAAACCTATGCAGATAAAAAATATATGATATTTTGTTTATGTTACCAAAAATCCTGGTTTGTTCTCGAGTTTTACAGAATGAATATTACTGTCTCTAAAGTTATTATACCAAATAAATACATTTGGATGTAAAATGTATCCATTTTTGTCATTGAAATAATGGAATTCTGTCTGCTGCGATATTGTGCAATGTCAAGGTTGGAAATCCGATCCAAATAAAAAGTGATATATATATATATATCTTTTATTCAAAGAAAAATATGCAGCTACATCTTTCACCAATTTTATGTCCTCCATTTTGCTCGTTGGTTTCATGAAAAGGCGAAAAGCATTATTTCATCTTTCACTTTTGGATCATCATCAATTTCATCATCATCACTAGCATATTATCCATCATTCATGAATTTCATGATTCATTGAGTGATAATAATGCTCCTTGCTTGGATTGGAATACATGCATATTACAAGCAGATGTTGCATTTCTCAAAACTTCAACATCCTGCATCCTGTTAGTTAGGACAGTGGGCGAGATAAGTATGCAAATCTTTTTTTTATATATATTTTGCAATACATTCAAACAAATTTTGCATGAATGAAAAACCAAGCTTCCTTTGCTGCGCATCACGTAGACCATCATGCTCGCGTCTTGCTCATCAAATCCATCATTCGATGCGATGGATTCACTCCCTCTGGTTCCTTGCCAACTGAAGCCGGCTGACGAAACGAGCGATGACTTTTTTCTGGTTGATTAATGTGCTAGGAATTCATTATGTCACTCCGCATCGCAACGTCCTGATAAACCACCTTGGCTTTTTAGTTTGATGGCTTTTTTCATGAAATGAACAGAATGAACTTTTGTATAAAGTGCCCCAATGGCCCAATACGAAGAAATGACTAATCGTACTAGTTACTAAACCTAATCATCATCATCATGAGGAGAAGGAGGAGTGTCTACTTCATTGTTAATTTGATAAACCATGCATGCGAAGCCAATTGTATTGGCATCGGGTTGTTCTTGTAACATTTGTGTTTTTTTTTACCAATGTGATATCTGATAAGTCACGCAATTTCCTTGGCAAACAAGGTAATCAATACATTCGTATTATACACGACGACGACTTTCTGCTATAATAATTCCTTCTACCGGGTAACTTTTGCTTGCTGGATAGTGCCAAAAAATTCAACGGAGCTCCCCTCGTTCACTCCACCACACGCTCATTTCATCAATTGGGAGTTGGGAGAGGGCAAAGGGAGGAATTGCTGAGCTCCGTCGTGTAGAGAGAGAGATAGACATCTACGGATTGATTTCGTTTCGCTGGAAGGAGAAAATTATTTACGTAGTATTATTCCACTACTCACCCAAAGGATGAATGACCAGAGAGAACGATACAGTAAGGTACAAAAAAGGAAACCAACAAAGGTGAATGTTTCATGAGTATCACACGCAAGCAAAAAAAATAGAGAGAAAAGGAGTTGGGAATCCTACGGATTTCCAGAGCCAATGACGTTTTCTTGCCGAGTGAGTGGAAAAGGGAAAAATAGCTTAGCATTCTTAAGAAATCCCTTAAAAGATGTCACTTCCAGTTACAACTCAATTCATTGACACCGACAAGCCGAATTGAACTGTTTTGTTGGCTCTTGTGGCTGCTGCTGTGCTGAATGCTGATATGAGTGTGTTGGAGTTGGAGGTTGTTGGAGTGGATGTGGAGGAGAGCAAAGTGAAAGAACAAAAAAAAAAGCCAACAAGTCCCAGAGAAGCTAAGTAAGGCAAAGGGAACCAAAAGAAGCGAGAGCGAGACCATGCATTATTTTCTTCCCTATATACTCCCCCTAAAGTCTACTTGATCCTATATTCTACAAAAACCCAAAAGCGTTTTTCTCCTCCATATAATGCTACATGCTACATGAATCCCCAATCCCCATGATATTAATCTGCTAAACTTAGCCCCAAATACATACTTACTTTAGGAATGTGAAAGGTAGAGAGAGAGAGAGAGAGACAAGAGGCGTACTTTGCCAGTTAAACCTGTTTTTGGTCTCCTGACGGTGGTCGACTGCTGGAGCATGTTTCCCTGAGGAGTACATTGGTTCAGTCAGATTAAATGTAATGTAATAATGGACGAGCAACATGTTTTGCATTTGTTTTCTCTCCTCTCTAAACAAGGGGAAATCTGCACAGGGAGAAAAATATTGCACAAAATAAATAATAATAAACATAATATGTGCCAATTGCTGCTCTCTTGCTTTCATGTTCTGGCAACAAGATTTTGTTACAACAGTTACATGCAGAATTGGAGTGCAATGCTCGTCCCCAGCAAAAAAAAAAGCCAGATTTTTTGACAAAAGACTCTGAACACTCTTTTGGAATATCAGAGGCAGGGAAGCATTCAGCCATTTGAACACGGACAGTTATTCTTTACTTTACTTTAGTCCTCTCGGAAGCCAGTCGAAAGTCGAAAGTAATCCACAGAGCGAGAGAGAGAGAGAGGCGAAGAAGCCAAAAACAACAAGGCTTTGTTTGCAACATGTATCATTTTTCATGCAGTAATAACTCCACATATGTCATGCATGCCTCTCTCTCTGCTGTCTTATTTATGGGTTACATAAAAATGAGTCAATTAAGAGTTTAGAAGGACATTTTTGTCTTTTTTTATTACAGAAAGTATAAACTGGCTGAAAAAGGGTTTACAACAACACCCAACTGCAAATGCATATAAACTTGAAACAGAGTAATAAAACTAAAGCACTTTTTGAGCCTCCTCCTCCTCGCCATGTTCTCCCACTCCCTCGCCACAGGAGAAACAGGGAACATTATGGTAATTTTCGTTAATAAGCCTGTGCATATACATTATTACGTGTGAAGTGTCGTGGAAAAACTTTGTTACTTGAGCTGCAAAAAAAAATATATATGATAATACATGTGCATTAGCCCAGAGAGACTAATAATAATTAAAGAGTTAACTTTTCCAATCAATGTTAATTATGCGACATCCCCAACCGACCAACCGAACCCCTCCCTCCTGCAAACAAAGACATTCAAAATTCCATACATTCATAACCATCGCTCTCTCGTACATCATGTGGGACTGATTAAGAATTCATGAGCAGGGGATGATGATGATGACGCCTTGATGCATGGGCCCTCTTAAATATTTGGCTGATGAATGCAATAATCCATAATGCACATCATGATGATGCATAGCCATAATAAATAAACCATGTAAACGTTAAAAATAAGGAGTGCGGAAATGTCCTTTGAAAGTTGTATAACATTCTGTTCAGCGGTTTTTTCTTTTCGTTTAAAATTTTATCATAAACCGCAGTCATA